>CAUYRH010151995.1:0-12551 GCA_963574655.1 Perodicticus potto
TTCTTTATTTTCTTTTCTTTCAAAAAATAATAGCCAATTATTCTGTAAGAAATATACTGTGTTTTTAGGATAGACTTCCAACAGAGAAAGCCATGGTTTTTCCAAGTTTTGATGATGCACACTGTCAAATTGCTTTTTAAAGGGTTTGCACATTAACATTCCCACTAGTATATCTGTCTGTCTCTGAAAGTTCCAGAATCTCATAATAATTTACATTAACTTTATGGGAAATTGAGAATCAGAATGTCTATAAGGATTAAACAAATCAATAGAAACACTAAATTTGTCAGCTAGCAGAGCAAAGAAATAGATGTGTGCATACCAACTTGCGTTTGTGTATTTCTCTCATCTATCTGCCATCTAATTATCTCTATCAGCCATCATCATCATCTGTGCCTATATTTCCATCTATATTGATACTAAGTTAAACATGATTTTATGTGGATGTCTTCAACTCTGTTACCACATGGACCATTTTAGCTGTTCCCCTGGCTTATTATAATCTGCTATTCCTAGATTGAGAAGCCGGGCTCCCGCAGATATCCATCCATTTACTTAATTATTCACTTCCAGTATGCATGCTTGCTTTCTTCAGAATTGTTAATCCATTCACCCATGGGAAACAACTTTACCAACTAGAGTACAGTGCTTTTATGTTCAGTTCCTTTTGCCTTTAGTTTTTCAGTATCCACTCATTTCCAAGATGTTTAATCAGCATCTTTCCAGTCTACCCTCTTCAGTGAGATTATTTCATACATTTGCAACATAGTTAAATGAATTTGTCATACTCTGCATTTAATCTTGGGATTTCTCAATTTCATATATTTTTTTTAAATTGGCATTTACTCTTATACTCTTTGTACTATAGTTATATGAGTTTTGACAAGTACATAATGTCATATATCCGTGAGTATAGTATCAAACAGAATAGTTTCACCACCCTATAACATGTCCCATGCCTCAACTAGTAAACCTTATATCCCTTCCTCTGAACCCCTGATAACCACTGTTCTTTTTACTGTCCCTATAGTTTTTTTTTTTTTTTCCTTTTCCTAGTGTGCCATATAATTTGAGTAATGTGGTATATAGCCTTTCTGACAGATTTCTTTCTCTTAGCAATATGCTGTAAAGATTCTTCCAGATCTTTTCATGGCTTGGTAGTTCATTTTTTTCTTTTCTTTTCTTTTCTTTTTCATTCTTTCTTTTCTTTTTTTTTATGTTTTGAGACAAAGTTTCATTTTGTCACCCTGGGTAGAGCGCTGTGGCATTATAGCTCACAGCAACCTCAACCGATTCACTTGCCTCAGCCTCCCGAGTAGCTGGGACTTTGGGCACCTACCACAGTGCTGGGCTATTTCTTAGAGATGGGGTCTCATGGTCTGGCTCTTGCTCAGGCTGGTCTTGAACTTGTGAGCTCAAATAATTCATTCACCTCGGCCTCTTGGAATGCTAGGATTACAGGCGTGAGCCACCAGTCCTGGCACACTCATTTCTTTTTATTACAAAATAGCATTTAGTTGTATAAATGTACCACAGTCTGTTTATCCATTTGTCTATTGAGGAGTATCTTGATTGTTTATAGCGTGAATAAGTATGAATAAAGCTGCTATAAACCTTCACGTACATGTTTTAGTGTGGACATGTGTTTTCAAATTAATTGAGTAAATACTTAGAAGCACGACAGATAGATCTTATGATAAGACTATCTTCAGTGTTTTGAGAGATTACCAAACTATCCTTCACGGTGGTTGTACCATTTTGCATTCGCACTGGCAATGAAGGCAAGTTCCTGCTGTTCCAGGTTCTCACCAGCAATTCATATTATGTTTTAGATTTTATTCATTCTGGTGGTTGTATAGTGGTATTTCATTTTAAGCTGTATTTCCCCAATGAAAAATCATATGAACTTCTTTTTGTATGATTCTTTTTCATTTGTGTTTCTTCTCCAGTGAGTTGTCTGTTATGCCAGTTAGTCCATTATTTAAAAATGATTGCTTCCTTTCTTATTCCTTGGTTGTAAGACTTTTTCACAGCCTTAGATAGAGGTTTTTTATCAGTATTTTGAAAATATTTTCTTCTCATGTGCTGCATGTCTTTTCACCCCCTTAATTTTGTCTTTTGGGAGCAGAAGTTTTTAATTTTAATGAAATCTAACATCAATTTTCTCATAAATTGTGCTTTTGGTATTGTAAATGGAAACTCTACATCGTATAGGGTCACATGTATTTTCTTGTAGACTTAAAAGCAAATGACTATCCTTGCCACCTCATTCTCACTTCCCCACACAAATTCTGATATTAATGATCTTTTGTTGAACTATTCTTTGAGAAACATTGACATAGATTTTAAGAACATTGGCCTTAGAATTAGATGGTTCTTCATGTTCTGGCTCTATTATTTTACAGCAATCTGATCTTTTGTAAGTTCCTTCATCTCTATGATTTTCAATGTCCTTGTACGCATAAGGTGTTTATAGGGTCTACCAAGTAGAGTTGTGAAGATTAGATGAGATAATACATGTGGAGCACTTAGCATAGTGCCTGGAACATAGACTAACTATTCATTGTGTGGTTGTGAATTTTATATAAAATACAACTCTATTGTCTTTATTTCTTCTTAAAGTCAATATAAATAACCTTGCTTCTATAATTAATAGTATACAACCCTTCTAAATAAAATTTGTTATCAACATGTATGTTTATTTAGGAGATTGTCTTTATTTTCAATTGATAATCTGAATTAGGTTTTACTCATAAGAATTAAATGAGCATATATGTATTTGTGTGTATACATACATAAGAAGAGAGGCAGATAGAAAGAGACAGAAGCAGAGAGATAGCTGGCAACAAATTGTATATAGTGGCTGGTGCGTGATAGACCTACTTTTCTTTCTTCTTACCTACCCTGAGAAATGAGTAAAACAGTCAATATAAAATGTTACTCCAATTACATGATTTCCTCTAGGTCAAGGTGATTCTAGTGAAACTCTAGGTGTATGTAAGAATTAGTGGCTCCGTGTTATTATAAGGTATAAGAACTAGAAGATTGGCTGGCCTCACCAGACATTTTGAGTAAGCTGTATCTTCCTGACTTTCAACTTCTCTTCCTCTTGCTTACAGAGTGTAAAAAATAACTTTTTATTGGCCATAAATGCCATTTCCATTCATTGAATGTTTCAATGAATCAGACACTACATTCAGCACTTTACCTTCATTTATTCCTCTCAGCCATCTCTCTTGGTAAGTGCTATTCTTACCCTTGTGTTGCTGATGAGAAAATTGGAGTTATGAAAATAAAGTCCCTTTCCCAGATGTCTGAGTCTGAATTGGAGCCTTGGGCTAGTTCTCATAAACACTATGCTCAAGTGCTCCTCATGGTTCAAAGGAAATGGGTATAGAAAATTACTGGGAGACATTTGAGAGTAATATAGTGATAGGAAAATCAAATAAGGCTTAAATTATAAGACTTTCTTTCTGGGTAATTGTCAGTAACAATAATTTAGGCTTGTGTTTCAGACTCTGTCTTTGGGCTGTCCAACACTTTTCCTGGTAGTATGTGAAATGTGACAGGCACTTATGTTTCATGATGATCCTCATTAGACAAGTGATTTTCTTTTATATTTTAGAAATGTGTGTGACAGATTCCAGTAATTGTGTGATGTCTTTCTTTTTAAATATTCCAAAACTAACAACTCTATACTTGATATAATTGTTAAGAAAATCAGTCACTTAATTTTCCAAAGTAAATTGGATGTCAGTGATAAAATTTAAAAGCATTCATGCATTCCTCAAGCCTCTGCTTCTTTGCTGTCTAATCAGATGTTATATATTTGATTGCATAATATTTCTTGTCAGCATCTTTTCGACATATCTTCATAATTAATAGTTAATTATTTGACTGTAGATTTATGTAGCATTGGACAGAGGTTGATTTGTTGTACCTGGGGTATGAAACTCACCATAGTACACCATTTCTCAATGTGTGCATGCTATGCCCATCTCACATTATATTGGGGCTTCTCAAGATCTGGGCACATGAATTCTTCATCTCTGTGATATTTGACTCTAAGCGCTTCCTCAGCACCTCCTTTGAATTCAACAAATATATGTTGTAGTGAATGAAATCACAAAATTGGCTTGAGAATATTTCAGGACATAATCTTAAGATATTTCATTGGTATCAAGAAGTTTTCCTCTTCTATCAATTTTTTTTTTTTTTTTTGCCTTCAAGGAATATATCCAAGACAAAGATGCAATATAGTGATATCTAACATGAGAATCCAAAGAGTCCTGAGGAGGTAAAGACTCTTATTTGTGTTTTATATGAAAGTTTTCCATCATCAAGGTCAATATTCTTTTCTATATATTAAAAGAATCATTTTGGTAAAGATGCCTCTAGAGTGTGAGTAATCATCACATTTTTCTAAATCCTTTTTAAATAAAGTTTTTTTTTTGCTTTTCAGTGGATGTCATATAAAGCCAATATTTCTTTTTATATCACATGTATCTTTATGCAGTAAAAGACATTTGAAAGCCGTCTTTGAAGCCAGTTTTCTTGCAGTGTGTTAAACTGGCGCTTGTCCTTTGTCGTTGATTAATGAGAATTATTGACTTAGCTTGTTTATGACATGCTCCCAGTGTTGGGAGAATTTCTATTATCTATATTTCAGATTTCATTTTCCCTACAGTTTTCTAAAGCTGTTAATTTTCTACAGGTGCTTTTATGATGCATCTACTCCCAAGGACACGCATACTCAAATAAGATTTGGCAATGCACAGAAAAAAAACTTTTACCTGTCACCTCTCCTGGTGGAGAAGTAAAAGAGTAAGGGTGTACTGAAAGAGAATAATTGAATTGTTATGAATTTTTAAATAAAAGATTTGTGCAGCAATTACATTTAGTGTTTAAATAATATGTACAATATAACCATTCTGTTTTGGATTGATATATACATATATGTATACATCTATTTATCTACGTCTATATCTATATCTTCAGAAAACTATCAAGTGCCCATTGTGTATGGGAGACATCATCATCATCAAGCTGTTTCCTATTGAAGTCGCTTTCAAAGGATTAATAGCGTTCTTCCTCACCTCACTCTCCTGGCCCAAATTAAGGCAAGACATACTATAGATTTTGAATTCTATCTATTTATTTACTTATTTTTTTAATTTCTCTCTCTCTCTCTCTTTTTTTTCTTCAGTTTTTGGCCAGAGCTGGGTTTGAACCTGCCACCTCCAGCATATGGGGCTGGCACCCTACTCCTTTGAGCCACAGGTGCCGCCTTAAATTTCTCTTTATTCAAACAGCACCCAATTTGGGTTCCTAAAGTATATTTACATCAGTTTCATGTTCCTGTTACTGCCTACATTATACCTAAATGGGGTTAGGACCCAGGCCAGTTCCCAAATACTCATTTGAGCCTAATGTATGCACCCTCTAATGCTCAGCAGAACAACTGACATTTTTGATACCGTCTTGATAGTGTTCTCTGGTTTCCTTTCTTGCCCTCCCTTTTCTTAATGTGTCTGGTTATAGTTTAGTCATACTGCATTTTATGAATCTAACTCCCTTCCTAAATGAGGCTGTCACCAAGATTTTCATGATAGACCTACTCAGTGAGGGTAATCATGAACAGCTCTAGGTTCTCTTCTTAACAGCCTTTGGAAACAAGTCACATATTATTTGTTCTGCTTGCTCCAACATCTCTTCACTCTTGCCATCTAGTCTTCTCTCCCTCTAGCTAAATATTCCCAGTTCCTGCCAAACTTCTCCTTATAGAAATGTTTTCTTTCTTTCATTAACTACATTCAGTTGTGATGACTCTGGTTTCTTTACAGTGGCTGCTGCTGATTCAAAAACTCTCTATCCTACACTGGTATAAATGGTTTGTTGGATGCAAGTGCAAATCTTCATTCGATTTATGATCATTTTTTTAAATTTTGATTTGGAATTGGGGGGACAGAGTAGTATGCTCATTCTCTCACTTCAGTTGTTTAATTGTCAAGATGTCTCATGAATATTAGAAGATACAATAATAAAAATAAAAGCAATCATATATTGAATGCTTACAATGTACTAGTCAATTTATATGTCTTGTTTCATTCTATCATCACAACAACTCTTGAGGCTTATTGTCATTATTATTATTATTATTCCTGGACAGTGTTACATAAGATTCTCAATAAATATCTATTGAGCAAAGGAAGGCACCAACGTGCAAGAGATTACATAACTTTCCCAAGGTCCTACAGATCTTAGATGTCGTTCCCTTGGCCCCTAAGTCTATACTATTTAACTATTATTTTGCATAATCTGTCTTAAGGAAGATTTTGAAGAATGGCAGTCTCCCAAGCACTTATGTACTGGACACCATGATATTTTATATTTATTATTACCTCGACCTTTTCATGGCCTCTCATTCATTAAATTATTCATAGACTTTATGTGTATTCATTGAGTACCTGTCGTGTGCCAGGCATATTCTAGGCACTGACATACTCTGGTGAATAAGATGAATAAGGTTTTCATTTTACTGGTAATTTTTCAGGAACTTTTTCTATCTAAACTCTGACCCTTTAGGCTGTGAGGAATATGTAACAAATCCCTATATGTTCTTTATTCCTCTCAATATTCTGTGCACGATGGGCACTCAAACATTTGTTGAATGACATAGTGATGTCACTGAAAAACTGTAAGAGTGCCAGCCAAGGTCTGGCTTTTGCATTTATGTGACTTTACATAAGCCACTCATCTATATGAATGTTAATTTCCTCATCTTGAAATAGGAACAGTAATCCCTGACACACTTGCTCATCAACTCTTGTGATAAAGATTAATGAGCTGACAACATATGTGTTTTTTGTAGGGTTTAAGGCTCTGTGAATTTTTATTATTCCTGTCACTTCCATTGTTGACTGCCTGCACAAACTTGAAAGTTATTTTCAACTTGAAGGGTAGGAAGTAACATAAAATGGAAAATGAAGCTGAGAAATCAACGTTAACATGTTAGCTTTGAACTTCCTATAATTCTAGCTGTTTTCTGAGCTCTCTTTACTTTTTTTGTCAGTTTTTCGATATTGTTCTAATAGCTACTGCATTAAAAGTTGAAAGTACTATAATGTGCCTGAAGAAAATTATAGTGTTTGAGACCTTTACAAGTTATAGACATTACCGAGAAACCCTCGTTTAGGGCTTTATCTCTTAAGTTCCCTCAAAATGCAGATAGCTAAGGGATATCAGATAAGAAAGAAATGATTCAGAGACTGTATTGTAGCTAAGTGGCTCAGAATTTTAGCTAGTGTGTTTAGTGCACAAATGGAGAAAGGAAAGTACAGGCTCCTAAGTCTTAATGAAATTCCTTTTTGGAGAAGTTTCAAATGACTTATGCATATTGCTTATGCTGATGTTTGTTCAGGACCCTTTTCGGCCTCTCCAATCTTAGGAGTGGTAAATAGGAGAAGGTACAGCTTGAAGACTATTTTCCTCCACGTCAAGTAAAGTCACAGCCTGGTAAATTCCAGTAACTCTGGGATGCTTGGTGTTAGACAGTTGACTTAATAAGTCCTCTCGTTTGTATAGTATTGTATTAATATCATATCATGCCTGCACTATCATTTCTTTGATTTTCTTGTTTGCTCCTTCCTTCAGTCCATGAGGTGGCTAAGGAAGTGGATTTGGTTTGGGTTTAAACTTATCTAATTTTTTTCTCTATTCTTCACTAGAGGAATCCATTTTGGGATGGGAGGTTATATTTCCCCCCTGGTTCATAAGGGAATTCAGGATCCTGTGAAATGTCTCACAAGACCCACATGGGTCTCCTCTTCAATGGGAGAGAATAAATGAGCACATTAATAATGATTTTTAGAGAAGGATATAATAATATTGTAATATTGAAACATTTTCATCCCTAGATGCTGTTATGTTTGAGGTCCATTCTACTCTTCCGTGTGAAGATGCCATAGTTCTCTTACTTCTCAGTTCAAACTGGGTTTTAGTTCCCTGCAACTGAATGAATCATTAATAAACAACCTCAAATTGTCAAAAGAGGAAACTGAGAATCATAGATTGTGTGCTTTCCAAGGTCACATACCTAGAATTAGGTACAGCATTCTTGACCTACACCATATGTTTTTTTGTTATACAACTGTTCTTTAGATCTGGTTCTATCATTAAATAGCTGTAGCGCTTTGAACAAATTGATTAATGACACTAAGCTTCAGTTTTCATTTGCAATGTGAAGTGGGTGGATCAATGATCCCTTCTGTCCTCACTAGGCCTCATTTTCTTTAATTTTTCAACATAAATATTTATTTTTAATTAACGAGTAAAACATGAAAATTCTTATTATAAAAATTCTGTTATAAAATAAGATATTTCATGCAAAGTTTTAAAATATCTTATTTTATAACAGTGAAATTGCTTTCTCTGTTGTCTTGTGATTTTTTTTGAGGTGAAATTTAAGTTTTTGTGGGAGTAGTACTATTATAACTATCTTGAGTGTCTTGCTTGTACTGTATCACATCATACCTTTGTTTAATTCTTAATAAACTGTTCACTTGTTAAAAAAAAAGAATGCATTAATTAATACTTATTGGACCTACTTTTATTCCTAGATGATGTACCTAGGTTTTTGTGTAAAAAGCTAAATACAAACAAAAGAAAATGAAAATATTTGACTAAAAAAAAATTCTGAACATTGCGTATTAAACGAAAGCACCTTTGACTACAGAGCTAACTAACTCTCTTCCCTCTACAACAGTTTAGTGTCTAGCCCTTAGGAACTTTTCTATAAATTCACATAAATTGGATACTTCTACAGAAATATTAAGTTTGGCCTATAGTCCCAAGCTACTGAGGAGGCTGAGGCAAAAGAATCATTTAAGCCCAAGAGTTTGAAGTTGCTGTAAGCTGTGACACCATGGCACTCTACCCAGAGCGACATAGTGGGGGCCACTCTGTCTCAAAAAAAAAAAAAAGAAAAAAGAAATATTAAGTTTGCATTACCTTCTCTTGCATTGTTAAATGAAATTGTCATATATTGTTACATTGTTGTGCGCAGCTTACTTTGTCATTTAACTATAAGTGTTGTAGATCTGAGTCAATGCAAATAGATCTCTTTCACTCTTTTAAACTAGCAAATGGCATTAGTCCACCACATTTGGTTATTCCATAACTTACTGATAAATGTCTGGATAGTTCACAGTTTATCACTATGACAAACAAGGCTGCTTTTAAAGACCTTGTCCATAACTGCTTTGTGTGAGAGTTCCAAGACAGAGACCAAGGAATATCAATTAATATTCACACATCTGTTGCATTAGGGTCTCTATTTCTCTGCATTCTTGCCAGCTCTTAGTATTATCTAACTTTAAAAACATTATCAATTAAAGCTGCAGCACATTTCTCTGATCACTGGGGAGGTTTGGTAGCTTTGCCTCCATTTATGATATTTGGTCCCCCACCTCCACCCCAGTTTGCCACATTCTGCAGTTCTAAGTGTTTGGCTCTGTGGTTAATCTGGTTAACCATAGTCACAATGTTGCACTGCAGACAGCTAGTAGTGGTGATATAATGGTGATCTTCTTACCCCAGACAAATTTTGAGTTGGATATTACTAGACTGGCTTACCCACCAAAGTGTGCTTGGAGAACTGATGTGGAATTATCTGACTTCATACCTAAAGTGAACAGAATTTTAGCTGTCATTTAATTCTACTGACCCATATGATATATAAACCCTGTCTTCAAAGTCCTAGCCAAACACGTATCCAATTAATGCTTGAACCCTCTTCCTTCAGGGGCAGCCCACTCCATCCGTGGATAATTCTGTTGTCTATAATGATCTTTTTGTACTCAACCAAATCTTGTCTCCTTGTAGCTCCTACTGACTGGAGTCTCAGAGAACAAACCTGCTTCCTCTTCTAAGTGACAGCCTTTCTGAAATGTAGTGACAGGTTCTACAATACCTGAAGTCATCTTTTCTCTATGTTAAACATGATGGTTCCTGTAAGTGATCTATATTTGATGTGCTTTTAAGGTTTTATTTCACCTTCATTGTCACTTTCTACTGAATAAGCACTAGCTTATCTATGCCCTCTAAAATTGCTTCTTTGAATTCAATGCCTTAGAGTGGAATGAATGATGATGATAATACTAATAATAATGATAATGAACAATGATTCTTTTGTTTTTGATGCTATGTTTATTTTTATTATTTATTTGTTTATTTATTTATTTTTTTGTAGAGACAGAGTCTCACTCTATCGCCCTCATTAGAGTGCTATGGCATCACACAGCTCACAGCAACCTCCAACATCCAGCTCTAAGCAACTCCTGGGCTTAGGCAATTCTCTTGCTTCAGCCTCCTAAGTAGCTGGGACTACAGGTGCCCACCACAACACCAGGCTATTTTTTTTTGTTCTTGTTGCAGTTTGACCGGGCTGGGTTTGAACCCTCCCCCTTGGTATATGGGGCTTGTGCCCCACCCACTGAGCCACAGGTGCCTCCCTCATGTTTATTTTTTATGGGCTGCATTGGAATGCAAGAAGCTTCCTGAAGGCAGACCAGGTCTGCTGGGCTACCATGACCTCCTGTGGGACTCAGCATGGTGCTTGGTGCAGAACTGTCACTCCTTCACATTTGTTGAGTGAATGAATGTCCCATGGGGTGCTGTGATGAATGCCCCATACTTCACTTGATCCTCTTCCCAAAGCTCACCCTGTACAACCACCTGGGGAGGTGGTTTTTTTCATTTATGTATTTATTTTTTTATTAAATCATAGCTGTGTACGTTAGTGCAATCAAGGAGTATAATGTGCTGGTTTCGATTACAATCTGAAATATTTTCATCAAACTGTTTAACATAGCCTTCTTGTCATTTCCTTAGTTATTGTATGAAGACATTGTATTCTGCATTTAGTAAGTTTCTCCTGTAACCTTCTAAGATGCACCATAGGTGTGGCCCCATCAATTACCCTCCCTCCAGCCAAACTCCCGCCTTTCCTACCCTCCCTTGCACCTTTCCCCATATTCTTGTGGTATAATTGGGTTATAGCCTTCATATGAAAGCTATAAATTAGCTTCATAGTAGGACTGAGAACATTGGATACTTTTTCTTCCATTCTTGAGATACTTTGATAAGAAGAATGTGTTCCAGCTCCATCCAAGTAAACATGAAAGAGGTAAAGTCTCTATCTTTATTTAAGGCTGCAAAATATTCCATGGTATACATTTACCACAATCTATTAATCCATTCGTGGGTTGATGGGCACTTGGGCTTCTTCCATGACTTAGCAATTATGAATTGGGCTGCAATAAACATTCTGGTACAGATATCTTTGTTATAATGTGACTTTTGGTCTTCTGGATAAATACCTAGTAGAGGAATTAGAGGATCGAATGGCAGATCTATTTTTAGATCTCTAAGTATTCTCCAAACATCTTTCCAAAAGGAACGTGTTAGTTTACATTCCCACTAGCAATCTAGAAGTGTTCCCTTTTCTCCACATCCATGCCAACATCTCTGGTTTTGGGATTTTGTAAGGTGGGCTAATAACAATGATTCTTATAATAGAAACTAGCTTTTACTGCGTATCAGGTACTGTTTAAAGCATTTTACAGGTACTAATTCATTTAATCTTTGCAACATTACTAAGAGTTAGGCATCTTTATTCTCGTTTGGCCAGTGAGGAAATCGAGGCACAGGTTAGTTAAATCATTTACCTAAGACTGCATTAAGTAGAGTGGAACTAGAATTTCTCCTATTCTAGGTATTGTATTTCAATGTGTACATGCCTACGATCACATTTTAATTGATAATTGATTCATATTATCTATCAACTGAAATCTCCAAGTCCTACTGGAATGGACTACTGATAAGCCACTGCTTTCCATCTTGTATAGCTGAGTTTTTAGGGAAGTCCAGTACCTGGGAAAGTGTACATAACTTCACTTAGTCTATTATAATTGTTAGCCCACAGTGATTTTCAAGACATCTTGCTTATCCCATTTTTTTCCTCCCATACAGTTAGCCGGCTCTCTCCTTGTAGTGATTGACTTCACACTTGACACTTTGATCTATAGCACTATATACTACACATTTGCAGTTTTGCTATACATGGATGAGTTGCTTAATTTATATTGCTTTCCTTTTCTGTTTGCATGCAGTGAGAAGATTTCCAAGGTGGAAGGAGTGGGTATTGTTCCACAGTTTTATGGAGGCCATTTACTCCATTTTCCCTTCCCACTGAAAAGATCAAAAGCATTTACCAAAATTGTCATATACTTCATGTAACAGTCAGTGTTGTTTATGCTCCTTTCAGTATTTTTTCTATCAGAGAAATGCCTGAAACTGGTACTGTGGACAAGACTTGTCCACTTGGCTTTTTTCTACTTAAGAAAAGATGTATGGGCCAGGCGTGGTGGTTCACGCCTGAAATCCTAGCACTCTGGGAGGCCAAGGTGGGTGGATTGCTTGAGCTCATGAGTTTGAGACCAGTCTGAGCAAAAAGTGAGACCCTTTCTCTACTAAAAAATAGAAAAACTGAG
>CAUYRH010151996.1:0-13680 GCA_963574655.1 Perodicticus potto
AAGTAGCTGGGACTACAGGCGCCCGCCACAACGCCCGGCCAATTTTTGGTTGCAGCCTTCGTTGTTTGGCGGGCCGGGCTGGATTCGAACCCGTCCGCTCAGATGTACGTGGCTGACGCCTTAGCCCGCTGAGCCACAGGCACCGAGCCATATTTTAGGAACATTAACTCAGGAATGAAGAGAGACTGGGAGCAGGGAGGCTGAGCAAGAGACAGAGGCTTTCATGCAGGCAGTGTTAGCCCGGATTCTGCGGACACCAGTCCACAAAAGCAGATCGTTCAAAATATGAAAGCGTTTTCATACGGCAGCTGTTGAACACGGTCATTATTTTAAAATTATGCTACATATAATCACAATGAAATACTTTTTTCGAAAGACAGTAAATACTCAAAAACACATCATTTCTTCATTATTTTATGATATTGACTATTATCTTTGTTCTTGAGTTATCTGTCTGGTGGAGACGCTGTATAACGGCGAGCTACTGGTGTCTCCTCCCAACTCTGTACTCAGCAGAACTCACGTGGGTAACCTGAAACTGAGCGTGGTGGGGATATTTACACCAAAGGAATTGACAAACCCTACAGAACAGGACTTTTTTTTTTAATTAAATGTAAAACTGAGTGCAAGCGAAAGGAAATAATTAGGCCAGCACTGAGTAATGACCGCCTAAGTCAAGAGAAAGCGCTGAATGAGCTAGAATCAGAATTAACCGGGCAGCTTCGGAGCGAGGAGAGAGGATGCCTTCCAGCCAGGGAAAGCGATTTCCAGTGGAGCCCCCAGACCCGGCTCGCACTCCCCCCGGCGCGCACTCGGAGATGTCCCCACCGAGCGAGCGCAGAGGTGAGTACGTGCCGCCCACCGAGGTGAGCGAGCGCCGCCGGTGCAGCAGCGGGCGGAGGAAGGGCGCGCCACTAAGGGGGGAGGCGCTGCCTGCAGTCCGCATCGCACACAGAGCTGCGCCCACAGCTCCGCAGGCCCCCACGGCGCTCCACGAGCAGCCTGTGTGTATTTATAACCACGCAGCCAGGTGCGGACAGCCCCGCATATAGAGCTCACCTCCATCACTTGGCACAGCCCCCAGGTGCCCGGGGCCTGCTTCCTGCCCTCGCGTCGGGCCGCGCGCCAGCTAATTGCCCCGAGGCTCGCAGCCCACCTCCCGCGGACCCGGGGCCGACCTTCGCGGGGAAGCTCGGAGACAGGCAGCGGCAGGCCGACCCGCGTATGGAAATGAGGCTCGTGGTTGGCCCGACGCCCAGCCGCAGGCCCGTGGCCTCCTGCCGCCCCGGTATCTTTAGCTTGAACTCCCTGCACGTCGGCCCCGCCCCCTCGGATCCCTCTCAGCTCCTGCTGGGTCTCACACCCGCAGGCTGTGCTGCCTCTACTGGGCTGGGGTCTTATCCTGCAGCCTGCACAGAGACTTGGCCTCACCACCCCCCATTTGACAATCATAATAACGGTAGAAACAGCTTGCACTTCTTGGGCTAGGCACTTGCAGGCCATTATCGCTTGAGTGTGCAGCCAGGCCCCAAAGCTGTAAGAGGGCAGGTCATATAGGGGAAGAGGTCAAAGATGCGTGATCCGGGCGGCTCTCAGAGCTGCGTGCTCCAGGTAGAAGGGCCTCCGGGTGCAGCCGGCAGATGAGCAGGCCAGCAGGACGCCAGGGGTGGCCGGAGTAGAAAGAAGGGGGTGATTGGCATAGACTCAGCATCCACTAGGTAGTTGGAGAACAGAAGGAGGAGGAAGAGGAAAGAAGGATGCTGCCACATCAGAGATAGGGGTATTTATAGAAGACTGTCCTTTTGCAAGCCAGAGCCGGGTCATTGAAGAGGCTGTTCTGGAGAGGAAGACAACACCCCGCCACACAGGCCACTCCTGGCTGGGCAGCTGTTTCCTGAGGGATCTGATGGACACAGTCCGAACCGATCCCAGGACATCCTTCAAGAATATCAGTGCAGCATTTCATTACCATCCCTGGGGTGAGGTCCAACCACCCTGGGGAGAGGGGAGGGAGCGGAGATAATAAGATTTCTCTTATTTCCTGGACTTCGTTCTCTCAATGCCTGGACATGGGTTGAGGTTAACCCAGGCTGGGGCTGGGCTCATCTCCTGCTTTCGTTTGACAAGTCCTTGTCCTTTGCGAATGTGCCCACTACGGTATGTGTATGTTAGTATGCAATGTATAAAATATACGTCAGTCTCTCCCTCTCCCCTTCCTTACTTCTTCCTGGTTCCTTTTTCTACAATTCTAATAGAATAGTCTTTCTTAAGTGGGACGACTATCAGCCTCCCTATGGTCTCTGCCCATCACTCCTGCTTCTGCCCTCTGGGGACATAGCAGTCTCGTGGAATAGATTCTTTTATTATCCCCGTTGTAGAGAGGGTGAATCAGGGCCTTGAAGGGATTAAGTAATTTACCCCACATTTTATGGCAAACAGGTGGCAGAGTTAGGATTTGGACCCAGGTAATCTGATGCAAAACCAGTTCTCTTACCCGTGGGGATGCACTGGTTTCCCTCTGTCTTCATTTCCAAATCTTCAAATGCTCAAGACTCCCACCTCTCAGTGGGCCAAAATGCTTTAGCTTCATGGCCAGGAGCCTGCCAAGCATCCAGTCACTCTGTCTAGTCACACAGTGAAGCCACAGCTTGTCTACCCTGCTCTCCTGACCTGGATTTTTTAGAGCTGAATATAGGCCCTAACCCACATGCCTACCAGCCTTTCAAAGGTCCTTTCATCCAGCCACCCGCTTTTAAGCAGGAATGCGTTAGCCATGCAAAGCTACTCTGTCTCTTTCAGAAACCTTAGAGTTGCCACCACAAAAGAGAGATAACAGAATGAACTGTGTCCAGCACACATACCAGCAGCTACGCCCAGATCTTCCCTACGTCATCGATCCTGCTGCCTTTTCAGCGAGTCTTCCCTAATTCTGAGCAGGTGGGTCCTTACTGCATACCCTCTGTCCGTGGCTCCCATGCCTCAGGCCATAATAAACCCAGCTCAAATGCAAGTCCTAGCCCTACCCATTGTCATCCCAATAAACAGCCTGGACCCGAAGACCACCCCCCTCACTCCCCAGATTAATAAATCAGATTCAGACGCCTATTGTTCTGGACACAGTCAGAATCAATTGCAGGATTTTAAATCTCTCAGCACAGAGCAGCTGGCTGGCAACAAGAGGCCCCACTATGTCTCTGGGAAAGCTGGTTGGGGATGAAGATAGGAAAGAAAAAAGGGAAGGCCAAATAATCAATAGTGGCCATGCACTCATTGGTGGTTATCTCTACCCAGTATCACTCGAGAGCCGGTCTCTTAACTGTTATCAAGACACTCTCATAGTAAAGGGCCAGGGGAGGAGCCAGGCCTGGTGGACCCAGGTTAGCCTCAGATGGGTGGAGCCACTCCACATCCACCTCCTAACCTCACCAATGGCTAATTTCATCTGCAAATGTTTGAATCTTTCAAAATGGAATACTCACTGCCCCAAGCCACAGGATGAATTCTGGCTTATTATCCCAGAATTCACAGGAAGAATTCATAGAAATCCTTATATCTTAGACTAATTACCACTCTCTTGCCACCCCCACCCTTCAGGCCTTGGTTTTGTTGTGTTGTTGTTGTTGTTAAATCCTTTACTCTCATGGGAGACGTAGCATGCCTGCCACTGCCGCCTGAGTGGCTGCTAGCATTTTCCCTAGCTGTTTATGTGGAAAAATCATAAAAATATTTGGTGGCCAAAAAAAGAGAAGGGAAATGCTTTGGTGGTCTGATGCAACAGAAATGCTTTTCTGGAAAAAAAATAAATAAATAAAGCTGGGTGTCCTATTCTAATCCCAAAGCATGCATAAACGCTATATTGATTGAAAAATACTAGGTAGAAGGCACATTTTTCTCAGAGACCTGCCCCACCCCACCCCCATACAAAAGCACTGTTGGCACCTGGCAGAGGGTAAATCCCATATAATCTGGCCACTGGGTTTGGGAAGAGCTGAAAGCAAAAATTCTTGAGGGCTGTGCTCTACCCTGGGCCTGGTATTAAGCTCCTGCCCCAGTAGCCTAATTATCTTGGCTGAAAGAGGAGGCAATGATGTGACAGTGATGTTGATGATGGTGGTGACGGGAATGACGCAGATGGTGGTGGTGTTATCCTTCACCACCTCTCAGCTGATGCTGATGAAAAAGAAAGACCTCTCAGCACTCAGGGAGGCCGAGGCAGCAGATCCCCTGAGCTCATGAGTTTGAGACCAGCCTGAGCTAGAGCAAGACCCCATCTCTAAATTTTAAATAGCCAGGCGTTATGGTGGGTGCCTGTAGTCCCAGCTACTTGGGAGGCTGAGGCAAGAGAATTGCTTGAGCCCAAGAGTTTGAGATTGCTGTGAGCTATGATGCCATGGCACTCAACCAGGGGCAGCAAAGTGAGACTCTGTCTCAAAAAGAAAAAAGAAAAAGAAAAGAAAACAAGAAAAAGAAAAACCACTTCCATGCTGCATTTTTTAGTTATAAATTCTCTCCTTTAACACTCACCATGACTCCTAGGAGTTAGGGTAGGTATCATTATCACATCACACCCATCTCATAGAGAAGGCAAATGAAATCCAGAGGGACAAAGTGATCTTGCCCAAAAGAACACAACTTGTCGATGGCAAAGCCAAGGTTCAAACCTTGTAGATCAGCTTTACCTCATGTTGCCTTGGACTTTGAACAGCGCAGCCCAGTAGAAAGTTAAGCAAGCCTCATATGGCATTTAAAATTCTCCAGTAGCCACATCTTTAAAAAAGTGAAAAAAAAGAGGAAAAAGCAGATGAAATCGATTTCTATAATATATATTATATATATAAGAGCAGGGTCTTGCTCTTGCTCAGGCTGGTCTATAACCCAGTATATGTAAACTATTTTCAGGTGAACATTAAATCAGTGAAAAACTCATGAATGCAATTACTTTACATTCTTTGCTTTCCTATTAAGCATTTGAAATCTGGTGTGTATGTCACGCTTCAAGCACACATCATTGAAGACCAGCCACTTGTGGCTAATGGTTACTTTACTGGCCCGTGCATGCCTGGAAAGATTGAACAATGGCCTTGATGATGAATGAGGTCTTGAGAGAACCTCAGAGAGGGGAAGCAGTATCATTACATGATTCAGCTTTGTTCGTTAAAAGGAAAAGCTCTCATCTCAACTTTTGCTCTCTGTAGTCAACAGTCCAGGTGCAAAAATTACATCAGTTCACAAACTGTATTTTTCATCTTATTCTTACCCTTTCTTTTTTTTTGAGCCAGAGTCTTACTCTGTCATCCTGGGTAGAGTGCTATGGAATCATCATAGCTCACAGCAACCTCAATCTTTTGGGTTCAACTGATCCTCCTGCCTCAGCCTCCTGAGTAGGTGGGACTATAAGCACCTGCCATTGCTCCCAGCTAATTTTTCTATTTTTAGTACAGACAGGGTCTTGCTCTTGCTCAGGCTGGTATTTAACTCATGAGCTCAGACAATCCACCTGCCTCAGCCTCCCAGAGGGCTAGAATTACAGGCGTGAGCCACCGCACCTGGCCTTTTTTGGTATTATTATTATTATTATTTTCTCCTTTCTCCTCTTGCTTATTAAACATCATCTTCTAAAGCAGTGCTCCTCAACCTTCCTAACGCCGCGACCCTTTAATACAGTTCCTCATGTTGTGGTGATCCCCAACCATAAAATTATCTTCGTTGCTACTTCATAACTGTAATTTTGCTACTGTTATGAATCATAACATAAATATCTGATATGCAGGATGTATTTTCCTTGTTATAAAGGGGTCGCAACCCACAGGTTGATAACCGCTATTCTAAAGCATCTAATCCAGATTTACCACTGAGAGATTTGCTTTCCAAGGGTTTCCTAACTGGCAACGCAGTTCTACACAGGGCTGCACCAGGCACAGTGCAGAAATAATCATCCCTTCAAGAACACTGGGGGCACTGGAAAAGAAGGGAGAGAGAAACAGGAATGGAAAGAGGAAAGGAAAGAGAAAGAGGGAAGGAAAAGAAGCAGACACAGCTGAAAAGTGCCCAAAACAATTCACATTCAGCCGGAACCCCACAGTGCAACCTTATTTGGAAATAGGGTTTTTGCACATATGATTAGTTAAGATGAGGCCATACTTGAGTAGGGTGGGCCCTAATCCACCCTATTTTTTTGAGACAAGAGTCTCACTTTGTCACCCTCAGTAGAGTGCTGTGGCATCACAGCTCACAGCAACCTCAAACTCTTGGGCTTAAGCGACTCTCTTGCCTCGGCCTCTCAAATAGCTGGGACTATACAGGTGCCCACCATAACGTCCAGCTATTGTTTTGTTGCAGTTGTCATTGTTTAGCTGGCCCGGGCCAGGTTCAAACCTGCCAGCCTGGGAGTATGTGGCCGGCCTGGTAACCACTGTGCAACAGGCACCGTGCCACCCTATTCTTTTTTTTTTTTTTTTAAGACAGAGTCTCACCCTGGATAGAGTGCCGTGGCATCATAGCTCACAGCAACCTCCAATTCCTGGGCTCAAGCGAGTCTCTTGCCTCTGCCTCCCAAGTAGCTGGGACTACAGGCGCCCGTCACAATACCCGGCCATTTTTTGGTTGTAGCCGTCATTGTTGTTTGGCGGGCCCGCTGGATTCGAACCCGCCAGCTCAGGTGTACGTGGCTGGCGCCTTAGCCCATTGAGCCACAGGCGCCGAGCCGCCACCCTATTCTTAAAAGAAGAAAGTTGAGCCACCCAGAAGAAACAGGTAAGAACACCATGTGAATACAGAGGTATAGGTCGAATATTGTACTTTTGACAAACTGAGGGACACTAAGGATTGGCTTTGACCACCAGAAACTGGAACAGATTCTTCTTCAGAGCCACCAGAAATAACCAACCACGCCAACACCTTGATTTTGGTCTTCAGGTCTCCTGAACTGTGAGAGGATACATTTCTAGCTTCATGCCTGTAACCCCAGCACTTTTGGAGGCCAAGGCAGCAGGATCACTTGAGGATATGAGTTCAAGACTGGCCTAAGCAAGAGCGAGGCTCTGTCTCTACAAAAACAGAAAAAGCACCTGGGTGTGGCGGAGCTCACCTGTAGTCCCATCTCCTCAGGAGGCTGAAGCAGAAGGCCAGAGAGGCACATGAGCCCAAAAATTTGAGGTTGCGGTGAGCTATGATGACGCACTGTACTTTAGACTCTATCCTGGGCAACAGAGTGAGACCTTGTCTTCAAAAAAAAGCAAGTGAGAAAAAAATAAGACAAAGAGAGAGAAAGCATTTCTGTTTTTTAAGCCACCCAGGGTGTGATAATTTGTCATGGCAGCTCTAGGAATCTAATACAGAAAGGAAGGGCCAAGCTAGACTTATTTTCTTATGAAAAATTAGTGAAGGAAAGACCTATGATCAAAAAGAACTTGCAGTGTAGACAGTGAACTTAGTGCCAGCTTCCCTAATCCACCCTCTCCCACCTGCTTGTGAAATTAAAGAAGCTTCCCTCAACTTCCCTGCCCTCTCTCCCCTACTCCGGTAATTACACCTATGCCCCACATTTGCTATGGAAAGATAAACCCCTAAATGAGGAATTCAAGTAATTCAAATATTGTCCTGTAAAATAGGGAACTACTTATTCTGGGTGGCCAATGAGGGCAGGATGAAGACCAAAGAGTAAAAAATAGATGAAAGCAAATTCCAGCTCCACCTGAACAGGCTTAAGGAATCTAAGGTACGTGGGCTGCCTGGAATACCAACCCCTGACAGAAGCTGGTCATGCAGGTATTGAAAAGAAGCTAGGGCAGTGGTTTTCAACGTTTTTTAGCTCACGGAACACTTGAACCTATAGTTAAGCTTTCCCACTTAAATTATATCCAAAAAAAAAAAAAAAAGAATATACTTGGAGTGCTTTGAACTTCTTTTGAAAATAATTTAATTAGTGAACTTTAAAAATCTTCTCAGCACACCTGAGATTGTCTCACAGCACACCGGTTGAAAATCGCTGAGCTATCTTTTTACTATTATCAAAGGCATTCCTTTTTGGACAGCAAAATAAACTGGATAATCACAGGGCCTTCGTCCATCAATACGGAAGATCTGAAGGAGTTGAAGTCCGGAATGGTAACTCCCTCATAAGCCAGACTCAGGACACTGACAAGGAAAATGTGCTAGATGATCAGGCTGGGCGTGGTGGCTCCCGCTGGTAATCCCAGCAATCTGGGAGGCTAAGGTGGGGAGATCACCTGAGCTCAGGAGTTAAGAACAAGCCTGAGCAAGAACAAGACCCCATCTCTACTAAAAATGGAAAACTTAGTTAGGCATTTCAGCAGCACCTGGAGTCCCAACTACTTGGTAGCTGAGGGCAGGAGGATTGAGCCCAGGAGTTTGAGGTTGCTGTGAGCTATGTCAACACCACTGCACTCTAGCCCAGGCAACAGAGCAAAACTCTGTCTCAAAAAAATGATGTTCAGGGTCTGCTGAGCTCCAACCTCTGGAAGACATGACCTACTCCCCATAACCCATGACCCTAACCCTAGCCTTGGCTGATTAGATTCTCGAGTATTTTGTCTAACATGGAGACTAATCAGAGATCTATAGGGGCTGGAGTAGAACATTGGTTGGATAACTGGGATCACAGCAAGTCATAGCCACCTGCAAGTCAAATTTATGGAGTAGCTGGGCATAGGATAAACAGAAAAAGCCAACAGGCAGGGAAAAAACAGGAGGAAGCAGATTTCCAGTGTTCTGCTTATTTATGTCACTTATCAAACTACTTTGAAACTTTGTGGCTCAAGACAACAACATTTCCTTATATATCATGAAGTTTTGTGGGCTAGGAATTCAGACAAGGCTCAGCTGAGTGATTCTTCTGTTCCACATGGAATCAACAGAAGTTGCTCCACAGTAGTCAGCTGGCCAATGGGCTGGTGCAGAGTGTCTAGGACACCTTCACTCACATGTCTGGCACCTTGGTTGGGGACAGCAGGAAGATCTGGCTCAGCTGGAGCTGTAAACCAGAGTCCCTACCCATGGTCTTTACAGTATGGCCTCTCAAGGTAGCTGGACTTCTCATGGAGTGGGTCAGGGATTAAAGAGTTAGTGTTTCAGTGGACAAGGTAAAAGTCACATGGCCTTTTCTAGCCCAGTCTTGGAAGTCACATGGCATTACTTCTGACACACTCCACTGGTTGAAGCAAGAGATGCTTCAGATGCCCAGTTTCAGGGGGCAGTGATATAGACCCTACTTCTCTATGGGAGGGAGAGGTCAAAGAATTTGTGTCTATGGCTTAAGACCATCATCCCAAAGAGGAAAAAGAGACAGAAAGCGTTGCCTTCTAATTCACAATTCTCAGAAGATAGCTTCATTCTTAAAAATAAGCCCTCTTTTTACTTGGCTAACATGAGTGAGTATCTGTTCCTTACAGCCAAAGTAGCCCAGTTATGGGTGAAATTTTGCCTTTTAAACATTCATATGTTGAAGTCCTAACCTCTAGTACTCTATATTCGAAGATCAAGATTAAAGACTTAATTACATTAAAGTGAGGTCATTAGCATTGGCCCTAATCCAATAAAACCAGTGTCTTTAGAAGAAAAGGAAATTTGGACGCAGGTAAGTACAGAGGAAAGACCACATGAAGATACAGGGAGAGAACTGCCAACTACAAGGCCCAGGAGAGAGGCCTTAGGAGAAAGCAGCCCTACCATGACCTTGATTGTATACTCTTACCCTCCAGAATTATGAGAAAATTCATTTCTATTGTTTAGTCCCCCAGTCTTTGTTGTAACAACTCTAACACACTCTGACTAAACAAATGTGCCCAGGGCATGAGTCTTAGTGCTGATACCAGCAATGGGGAGTCTGAGCCTGCAAGCCTGTGTGGTAGAGCAGGGCACGGCCCCACCGTACAGAGCACAGCTCTGCCAGGTAGCCCCAGTGTGCAGTAAGATGTGAAGGGCATTAGGTGACTCAGATTCTGCTGCCATTCGCCGCCAGCAGCTCACATCACGTCTCCCAGCCTCCATTTCCTCCACTGTGAAATGTACATAATGCTTTCAGCCTCCCTCTGATACTCTGCTCCCAAGACCTGCCCTTTGTCCAATGAATTACTTTCCAGACCTCAGCTATCCTCACTTATTCTGCCTTAAACAAAACACATCTCTTCCAGGCCATCCTGAGTCTCCTTCTGAACCTTCATTGCTTTTCTCCTTCCATCTCTCCATCCCTTCCAAAGCTCACCAGGCCGAGGGCTCGGCCTCCCACTGTTTCTTCTCCATCCCAAGTCCACCCATGCACAACCCCAGCCTTGTGCCCCTCCCTTTCAACCCCTGCCCTGTAATCCTGCAGGGAGGGTGGGGAACCCTCTGAAGCTCATCCCCAGCCTCTCCTTCCCAAAACAGTATCCGCCAGCTTCTCACATCTGTCTCTTGCTCACCTACTCCCCCAAGGCCCATCCTGTGTCCTGATTGAGACCCTCTTTCCTATATGCTGAGTCTGCCCCCTCCTTGCCTGCCTGTAGGTCACGATTCCTCATTTAAACCATTCTCTTGGCCAGGCATGGTGACACATGTCTGTAATCCTAGCCCTCTGGGAGGCCAAGACAGGGGCATTGCTTGAGCTCATGAGTTTGAGACCAGCCTGAGCAAGAGTGAGTCCCATTTCTACTAAAAACAGAAAATCTAGCCAGTCATTGTGGTGGGCGCCTTAGCCCCAGCGACGGGGAAGGATGAGGCAAGAAGATTGCTCAAGCCCGAGTTTGAGGCTTCTGTGAGCTATGATGATGCCACAGCACTTTACCCAGGGTAACAAGGTGAGACTCTGTCTCAAAAATAAATAAATACATACATAACGATACATAAATAAAATAAACCATTCTCCTGCTGTTAGTGTCGGCTCCCCTTCACCTTGTCCTTCAGTCCAACCCACCAAGCCTTGCAGGTTTGTGATCAACCCAACAATGAAGCCTCTTTACCCCCAGCTCTAGACTCCACTAGAGAAAGACCATCCAACTGCATGTACAGGTGCCAGAGCAAGTGAAAGGCCTCTGACAGCAGCCGGCCCTCCGCTTGTCCCCACCAGCCCTGCTTCTGTCCTCCCGCAGTGCCTTCCAAACCAACCCCTCCTACTTGGTTCCTTCAAGGCCCCAGCCTGGGAAGCTGCCTGTCTCTCTCTCACGGACTGACCTCGCCTCCTACTTTGCAGAGAAAATAGAGGCAATCAGGAAAGGACGCCTTCACCTTCCTGCCACCCCACCTACAGCTACACACATTTGCAATGTCCTTCCTGCCTCCTCTCCTGCTTCATGGAAGAAGCACTCCTCCACTGTCCAGGCCTAATCCACCACCTGTGCCTAAGATTCCACCACCTTCTCCTTGTCACACCATGGACGGCCACCCCCTCTGCGCTATCTGTGTCCTTCTCCCCAGTCATGGGCACCTTTCTCCCAGCACAGATCCTAGTGGTGTCTGGGGAAAAAAAAGAAAGTCCTAGGCCAGGGGTGGGGAACCTTTTCCTATTGGAAGGCTGCATTCATTAAGCTATAATCAAATAAAGCCACGTTCAAGAAACTTCAATTAGCTATACTTTAAAATGTACATTATTTTGTAAAAATCTAACTACTATCTACTTAATAATTTCAAAAAATGAAAACTATTTGTTAATTTTACAGTTAGATAATCTTTTAATGACTTTGTTGCGTCTGCTTTTTGTTACAAAGTGTTTGAATATTTCGTTGCAGCATGGAGGTCCACAGTTTCAGTTAATCCTCTAAAGAAGTATCAGTCAATTGTGACCTTAAGGGCATCTGATGGGGTTAGGTAGGAGAATGTGGATTCACAGCAATAAGTGGTTAAAAAGCAAGAAAGCATTTCTTAGGCATGTTGCCTAAGGAGTGGGTATCCTGCTGCATTTTTTCATAGTTCAATTGGATCTTTCTTAACATCAAACAGTGGTTTAAAATGTCATCTACTGGGAGCTCAATCAGTTACATCTGCAGTTTTTTAGGTGCCTTGGTAATAGCAACTCGGCAAGGCTAAAATGTTAACTGGAATGTGATGTCATGATTTTCAAAGTCAGTGAAACTTTCATTTATTCTTCAGTTAATAGGTCAATAATAGCTGCATATATTTGAATGATTCACCCGTGTTATCCTGTTCATCAATGACCTTTGCTAACAAAATTTGCTTTTGAAGAACTGTTTTGAAAAAGGATAGTCTTTGAAATGCTTGGATTTTTTGCCACATATCATATAAAGACTTAGTTTTACCTTGCAAAGACATAGTACAGTCATGTTGATTTGACGTAACATGACACAGAAATGCTGCCTTCCTATAGAAATCTTCTTTCAATAATCCACATTGTTAATTCTGTTCTTCATAAAATTTAACTACATGTCCTCACAGAGATAAAATTTTGGCTAACACCAGTCCCTGTGATAGCCAATGCACTTTAGAATGATCTGGGAAATCCACACTGAATCCCTTAACCTTTAACTTTAGCATGTTATGAAACTGACGACACCATATTGCATGTACACCAATAGAGTTAACAATATTTAAACTTGTTGCAAAGTGTCACTTAAAATAATAGCTTTAGCACAGAGATTTTACTACTGCAAGATACAATGAAAAGAAATGAGAGCATCTGGATGTAGTAATAGTTTTTTTTTTTAATCTGTGCAATAAACCCTTCATGCTTTCCTGTCATGGAAGGTGCAGCATTTGCACATACACTCACTAAATTCACCAAATTGAGTCCAAGTTCATGACAGGTACCTTGGAAGTTTTTCTGAAGATATCTATGCCCTGTGTGCTATTCACAAGAGGGCCCAAAGCAAGTAATTCTTCATAGCAAAGAAAATCCTCTGTTACGACCTGAATGAAGTCTAAAAGCTGCTCCAAGTCAGTAGCATCAGTTGATTCTTCCAAAGTGATTAACTAATACATCATGTATTTTCCTTTTGAAGTACTGCATTAGGTTGTTCTGCTTAAGCTCCAATAAAGGATGTCGAGGCTCGGAGAGACTAAGAACAGTGGGAAGCGGTTCTGTCCCCCAGAGCTAAAGACGTGGGAGGAACCCACTGCCTGACGCTGCCGAGAGACACAGAGGTGTGGCACAAAGGGAGCAGAGAGGAAATGTCCCAACCTTGCCCGGTGATGTCCTGCTAGCATCTCACCTTGAACAAAACTAACAGGAAGACAGAGGAGGAGCACACCCAGTGAATGCAGTCTGTAAGGGTCTAGCCTCCCCTGCATGAGCAGGGCAAACAGTGGATGTGGGAACAGCCATCAGCCCTCGCACTCTCAAAACATCTGAGACCTTGAAAGAAGCAAAGAGTTGTGAGTGGCTTGGTGCAGTGCTTCCCACACGGAGCACCACGAGAATTCCAGTCTTTGCTGTCACAAACCACCAGAAGAAATGGATGAAAGAGTTAACAAGTAGTTATCTTTGGAGGGTGGGGGGGATGAGGGTACTTATGGAGTATTTCATTTAACTGTGCATTCTTAATCTTACTTAAAAACAAAAACAAGGCAAAAGTCATGGATTTTAGTCAAGCAATTCATATGTTACTCTAGTTGATTTTTTATTTTTTTCTGAAACAGAGCCTCAAGCTGTCACCCTGGGTAGAGTGCCGTGGCATCACAGCTCACAGCAACCTCCAATTCCTGGGCTCAAGCGAGTCTCTTGCCTCCGCCTCC
>CAUYRH010151998.1:0-90000 GCA_963574655.1 Perodicticus potto
TACACCTATATATACCCTGAGGCTAGAGGCCTAGAGGAGGAGACGGGGAAAGACCGGGAGAGGAACGGAGAGAGCTTCTCTCTCCCTACTTGAAATCTCTCCCACTACCAGGAGCTTTGGTGTTTTCTGTACTCTTTTCTATAAATCAATTCTGTCTTATCACGGACGGGTGGGGGGGGGAATAATGTAATGAAGAATAATAAAATACATGTATTTAAAAAAAAAAAAAAAAAAAAGAATGTGTTTTAACTCCATCCAGGTAAACATAAAACATGTAAAGTCTCCATCTTTTTATGGCCGAATAGTATTCCATTGTATATATATACCACAATTTGTTAACCCATTCATGGGTTGATGGACAGTGGGTTGCTTTTGTGACTTTGCAATTATTAACTGAGCTTTAATAAACATTTTCATGTGAATGTCTTTATGGTAAAATGAGTTTTGTTCCTCTAGGTAGGTACCTAGTAATGAGATTGCAGGATTGAATGGAAGGTCAATTTTTCAACATGTGTAAATCCATAAATATAATTCACCACATAAATAAAATCAAAAACAAAGACCATGTGATTCTCTTAATTGGTGCAGAAAAGGCTTTTGATAATATCCAGCATTTTTTCACAATAAGAAGACTTAAGAAAATCAGCTTAGTTAGGACATTTCTTAAACTGATAAAGACCATCTGCAGCAAAGCCACAGCCAATAAATATTATATCAAATGGGATAAAATTGAAAGCATTTCCACTCAGATCTTGAACTAGATAAAGATGCCCACTGTTACCACTGCTATTTAACATAGTGCTGGAAAGAGGCAAGAAACAAGATCAAAGGTACTCAAATGTGGACAGAGGAGATCAAACTCTTGCTCTTTGTGGATGATATGAAAACCCCAGGGACTCAACTACAAAGCTCTTAGAAGTGATCAAGGAATATAGCAGCATCTTGGAATATAAAATCAATACCCACAAATCATCATCCTTCACTTATGCCAACAACAGTCAAGCTGAGAATAAAATCAAAGACTCCCTTCCTTTTACAATAGTTCCAAAGAAGATGACATACCTGGGAATCAAAGGACATGAAAGATTTCTACAAAGAGAACTATGAAATTCTGAGAAAAGAAATAGCAGATGTTAACAAAAGGAAGAACACACCATGTTAGTAGTTGGGAAGAATCAAGATTGTTAAAATGTCCATACTGCCCAAAGCAATCTACATATTGAATGCAATAACCAACAAAGGACCAATATCATACTTGAAAGAACTTGAAAAAATAGTACTTTGATTCACATGGCACCAGAAAAACACCTAAATAGCCAATACAATTCTTGGAAATAAAAATAAATCTGGAGGCATCATGTTACCAGACTTCAGATTATACTACAAGTCTATACTGATCAAAACAGCATGGCACTGGCACAAAAATAGATCTACAGAATTGAATAGAGTATCTAGAGATGAACCCAGCCACATATTGTCATTTGATCTTTAATAAGCCTAACAAAAGCATGTACTGGGGAAAAGAACCCCTGTTTAAGGAATGGTGCTGGGAGAACAGGTTAGCCCCATGGAGAAGACTTAAACTGTACCCACATCTCTCACCATTGACAAAAATTGATTCTCACTAGATGAAAGATTTAAATTTAAGATACAAATAGTAAAAATACTAGAAAAGCGTATGGGGAACATGCTTGAAAATATTGGCCTGGGAAAAGATTTTACGAGGAAGACCCTTCTGGCAACTGCAGCAACACCAAAAATAACAAAAACTTGGATTTGATCAAGCTAAAAAAATTTCTGCACAGCTAAAGATACTCCCTAGACAAAGCAAACAGACAGCCTTTGGAATGGGCACGTTATGAATCTGATGAATGCCTGATAACCAGACTCTATCGAGGTTCCATGGTTTCTTGGCATTTACCTTTTCTTTAGCATATGAGATCTAGTAGATCACATTTATAATTAGTACTACAACTCTGCAACATTTACAATCAGACCCTGAGCTTCGATGTCAGCTGTATCTTCTCTACAAAGAGAAGTGTTTCATCAGAATTACTCAGGAAAACTTCTGGTTCCCTGTATACATTCTTAATTACATGTCCATAATTTTAATTCTCTGTTTTCCTTATGTGTGTTTTGTAGGACCATGAGAAGAAGCTAAGGGACTCTATTGTTTTAATTGTCAGTGCAGTTAAGTGCCAAAGTCACTTGTTCTCTGTTAGTACATTATCTCATGAAACCACCAGTGAGAATGTAAATTATTATTCCTCTCACCTCGAGCAAAGTAGTTATCCCTGCGCTCCTCAGAGACAAATACTCCAATCCCAGGCTCTCCTTTCAAGGGGTCTGTTTTTCTGGGCCACTTCTGATATTAATTAATGTATATGCCAATGTCCCAGCATAAAAGAAATAATTGGGTAAGTATTCATTTACAAAGTGACAGTTAATCATGGAAGTGAATCTCTATGGACGGGGCAGGATCGGAGCCAGAATCAGTGAGCTCTTAATCCCAAAGGATTGAGGGAGAAGTTACAGAGCCTGGAAAGAAATAAAGTACTAAATACAGGAGCCAGGGTACAGGGACCAGTCGCTATAGTCAATGCAGTCCCTTTTGGAGGCTGAGGGCAATGGAGAAAGGAGAGTGGCTCATGGGGACACACAGAGGTCCATGACATAATAGTATTTATTTCCTGTCTGCTAAACCACTTCACTATCCTCTTTATAAACTATGCAATCTCATCTTTTCTCAAGCTATCTGGTTTAATGAATTCATTGTCTCTAGTTTCTCATTAGGTGCATGTGACAATGAATTAAAATGGATCCTTATTTTCATAGGCCTACACATGCAGAAATACATGCATTCACTTTATTCTTCAATTTGAATATAACCAGTGACCATGTCTTCTGTGTCAATAGATCATGCCATAGACATGTACAGATAATCATGACATCTTGAGTTTAAAAGGCGAAAATTGATAACGGTACTTGAAATTAAGTATAGTTCCAAGGATTATATCTTTTCCTTCCTTCCACCCTCCAGCACAAGCATTCTTTCTTTAATTTAAAACATTCAGCTTTCAATTCATTTCATCTTCTCAAAGAAGTGCTGGCTTTGAAAATGTGATTGAAAGTATGGCTTTGAGAAAATGACGAGATATTTTTAGTTCTATGAGGAGTTCATGAGTTCCTTTTCTTCTCATTTTAGTAATGATTCTTGGCTTTATTAACAAGAACTAGAGTTGCTTTTATAAAAATCTATTTTAATTTTCTCAAGCTTTTATTTGAAACAGAGGGGACATATGTGAATAATTCTCCAAACAGATATAATAGAGCATAACCAAGGGAGCTGAAAACCCAGTAATATATGTTGACCATCTCTATGTCCGTTCCAGATAATTCTCACCTATGAGAATTTTAAGTGTTAAGAATAATAAATAAGGTAAATACCCTCAAACACAATTTTGAAAACATTCTTTTTTATCTGTAAATGTTACTGATTAAAGCATGGCAATAAATCAGAGCAATGTTGTTCCAAGTCCATTCTCATTTATAACAAATGAAATCTCAGATGGCAATGGTATTATCATGGTTTCCAGTGTTTGTTTTCTGAGCATCTCCAATTGATCCGTAAACAGGACTATGCATGATTATTTGCGACATGGAATAGCTACATCATTTTGGAATGAGAAAAAGAAAGTAAGAATGTGTTCTTGAAATTGAGACAATTTACCTCAAGTTATTCCCCGAGTCTATGAGAAAGAAGGAAATAGAAATTTAGAAATTGTGATTCTCGATTCTCTGCAGGGGCCATTTAGGTTCCTCTTATCTCTGTATAATGCTTCAGGGGGATACCGCATTGATAAATTTAGTGGAAAACTCTACTCTGTCCATTGTTTAGCTCAGCAGTTACAGCAGATTTGCCCTTTGTGTGCTAGTTAGGATTTGTGGATCATGGTTTATTATGATGGTTCCAAATCAACATGTGTGTATAAGTTGTAACTTTCTGCCACACTCTAGAAGCCAAGATAAAAATCAAGGAATATGTAATACTTAAGTTCACTCTTCTTTACAGTCTTGAGATATTGATGGCAGAATGATTTCATATTCCATTATCTTTCCCTGATTTAAAAAAAAGGAGACCTTACTGCTTGCTGTTGGTACCTAAATAATCAATGTGAGACCTAACCAATTGCTTTCGAACCAAATATTTCTGGCCCAGGAAGAGCCCAAAGTGTCATTGACACAAGCTTTTTGGCATATCAGAAATGATTTTCAAACTCTCTACATAAAAGCTTGGTTTAAAATAATTTTAAATAGTAAGAACCTATCTGATGTTGAAATAGCATTACATGTGAATTGGAATTTTCTAGCTACAAAGGCCATTTTGTTGTTGTTGTTGTTGCAGTTTGGCTGGGGCTGGATTTGAACCTGCCACCCTCAGTATATGGGACCGGCACCCTACCCACTGAGCTACAGGCACTGCCACTACAAAGGCCATTTTAACAATGAATCTGGACAGGAAATGGACCATTTAGAACGTAATCATATGCTTCTAATTGTGATGTAGTACCAGACTTAGTGCTGGAAGGCAGATGACCAACTAAAAGATATTGAGCAATAAAGGAATAGAAAAAGAATTAATAGCAGACAATACAGTTTTGAATCTGTTTGAAGACTTTTAGGTGAAAACATCTTTCAACCTGTTTTTCTATATTGAACTTGGAGGAGCACTTAAGTTCAATGACGAAGGTGGCAGAAATGGTTTTAGAAGTGACGAGATGTCAGGATGAAAGGTGCTGGCTTTGCCCACTGGCCCAAGGGTAGGTCCAGAAGGGCCTTCACATTCCCAAGCTCCTCCCTTGACTCTGAGTCTCACACTTTTTCCACTGCACCATGTGTTTCCAGTAAGGGTTGCCTAAGAAAACATTGGCTAAAGGACCATTTTGGATTAGAAATAGGTTTGTCTGGAGCTAGAGTTCACAGTATTTACTATATGATTCTCCTGCTCTACAGACCTTCAGTGGCCTTCCTTTCCAATGAGATGTGTTAACAAAGCGCATTGTACTCTTGGCAATCCAGACCCTCTCAGTCCTGCCAATTCCATCTCCCACCACTTCTCTGTGGGAAAGGTCTGCGTCATCTGAATCAGGCCATCTCTCAGACTTTGCGCTCTTCTGCTGCTGTACATGTTTGATCAGGCTGTTCTTCCCATTGGAACACACCCTTTGGTGTTTTGTTGATTTCAATCCTACTCAGCATCAAATGCTGGGGTCAAAAACCCACCTCGAAGATGAGGGTGTGTAGATGTGTCTTGAGGAGCCCTGCCAGCCCCTCGTTCTGGCTTCCGTGTCTGGACACCTAGACTACACACACCCAAGATGACTTACTGGGCCTTTATCAGTCTCTTTACTTTATGCTGTGTACTCCCTTTCCCAGAAAGCTGCTATAATATTGCAAAGTGACTCCATCAGAAGGGATTAAATCAATAAACTCTCATATAACATCATGTGCACTTTTGCACTTTCCAGTGTGCAGGGAGCTTTCACTTATCTCACACTCTGCAGGATTAAATAAATAAGCTCTCATGCTATTATCCTATGGAGTATACAGATGGCTTTCAAATCTTACATCTTATTTCACAATACCCTTGGAGAAAGACCTGACAGATATTATGATCTTCATTTTACAGACAAGAATGTTAGACCAGGAAATCATGATTTGTCCAAGGTCACATACTGATGAAGGGGCAGGATGGGGGATTAGAGCCATCTCTTTGATTTCCTAATGCTCATTTGGCTTAATCATTTTTTCTATGTCTGATGATTTTAATTTTGTGGTTTGGTTTTAAACACTGTGATTTGGAGTATTTTGGATAAAACATTAAAATGACAGAGGAAGAAATGACAATACTCTGAGATCATAGAGGTACAAAGCTAATAAACATAGTAAAGATACATGATTAGTATTTCAAATGATGTGGCAATTCATACAAAACAGGAAAGAAAGTGTGAGAGCATTTAATGTTGAATTAAGTCATGAGACTTAGGCAAGTCTAGTAGAATGAAAAATGAGATGAAAATCTAGAAACAATGCTTCTTTATTAATTGCTTGAAGTTTTTTCTCTGAATTTTAAATCATCTCCTGGAAGATGAAAAGAAATAATAGATTACATGAAATCCATTAAGAAGTAAGAGTATTTTCACAAATTATAGATTCCATTAACTAATTTGTTCCAGTGTTGAGTTGCTAACATTTCTAAAATGCAAACTATAAGTCAGGCACAATCCTGAGTACATGGACTGCATACTGTCCTCATAATAGTCCTCAGAGGTATTATTATGCTAACTTTTTGGAGGAAGGAGGCCAAAGAACAGGTGTTGATACAGGTGTGATTTTCAGCACATGCTGCCTAACTTCTGAGTCCAAGCTAAACTGTGCATAATCAATCTTTTCTTCAGGAAAATCTTAATCCAATGATTCCAGTTCATTTTAAGTCAAACTAAATATATTTTGACTGTATTATGTTCCTTAATTGTCTATATATTTTAAAAAACTATTAAAACCCCTTGAGCTTTTTCATACAACTTTAATAACTTAATATTTTTCCGGAGAGCCTTAAGGTCAAGTTTGGGACAAAATAGTCTCCGGCACGAACTCCTCTGTGCTCCACAGTGTCTGCACATCTGTTTGCTTCTGCACATGTAAGAAATGAGCACATGTGGCTCAATTAGGGCTGCCAAACATGTTTCTGAAAGGCGACATTTGTTTCAGGAGGATCTACATCTCACAGGTCTCTAACCTTGCCAAACTTAACCATAGGTCCAGACATTAACGGTTTCCAAGAAATGCAACTTAAGTTTTTTTTTTCCCTGAAAAAGTAGTTGTTATTCTTGCTGATGACCCATGCTTAAGAGTTTTTGAGTTCTGAGATCTCCCTTATACTACTGACAGTACATAATACAAGATAACAAATGGCCATTGAAATCAGAAAAACTGAATCTCTATCTTTCTTTTACTACCTCCGTAGTTTGGGACTTTTACTTAACTTCTCCGAACCTCAGTTTCTTTATCTAAAAAAATATAATACCTAATTCAGAAGATTTAGGTGAGAACAAAATTAAGCAATAATTGGAAAATTTGGGGATCATGGTTTACACATGCTCCATAAATATTAGCTTTAACAAATAACTACAGACAAAACAGAAATAAAAAGTAGATTTTTCTAGATGAACACATACAAATACACCAAAGGAGTTGTTAGAGAATAAAAGATTATGGACGCTTCTTTTGCTTTTTCATTCAAATTTTCTGTATCTTCCAGAAGTTCCATTAATAAATAAAATAGGATTTGCCACAGTCGGTGGCTAAGGAAAGACATCGTCTTACTGGCTTTAACAAGGAATCGCAGCACACAGACGTACATTTGCATCCATTTTGGTTCCCTTGGAAGAAATTAGACATGATCTCATAAGGCGTTTTTATTAAATTCATTTTAACAACCAATTTTTTTTTTGTATCTGATTAGTTCTGTGAAGACATTTCCAATGATTGAGCAGCTCACAATCCCCTAAACTCATGTTTTAAGTGTAAAGATTGGGTATTTTAGTAAAATAAAAGATTAGCTAAGTACAAAGGACTTAAGAGGTTAAGTTGGCATATTGGGAACACTGAACTTGAAAAAGGTGCCTCTGGCATAGTTGCGGGCAACTCTGAAGCTGGGGTTTTAAATAGGCAGCCCCATGTGCTTTGGGAGGCAGTGGTCTAGGGTGAAGACTCTTCATCTGGCAACACCCATGTGCAGGGCTTGTCACTCAAGCTTGCTAAGCTTACTCTCCTTGTCATTGGTGACCTTCTTTTAGAGGAATATGGCTCTTCAGCAGGAAATTCACTGGCAACACTTGCTATAGAACCCTGTGAATGCCAGCTGTTCTTGGCATAAATTTCATTGTAATATGATTAAAATAACCTTCACACAGATAGCTCTTTTCTTAATGGAAACACCTAGAATGAGATTATAACTTGGCAAAATGAACACAGGTACAATTCCCAGACAGGGAAGCTCTTTAGGAAGAAAATAAGAAATGGATATTCTAAACCATGTTTAGGCATTCGCTATTATAATTATCCCAGAACAACTTATTGAGCTTAAAAATTCTCCAGTGGTGGAATCACTGAGGCTGGTGTTAACCAGGCATGCGTGGGTTGAGTCAGTTCTTCCCCCACAAACCCTAGAGACCTGACAATTGAAATTATACATGTTTAAAACTGAGGAACACATTACTGCAGATTAGCAACTGCACCAACTTTGGTAGTGAATCCACAAAAAAGTACATGGTTGATTGCCCTAAATTGATTGATAAACCACGAGTCACCTACTTTTTTAATGTCCTTTCCATTCTATCAATAAATATGACATGTAAAAACTTTATGAAACAGCAGAAAACTGGGAGCCGTGCTTTAGGGTTGATGCTTTCAAAGTCAATTTCAGTTAGCAGAAGATGCGACTCCAGGTGGCTGCCTTCCATTGCTTCTCATTCTTCCTTCCTGTGGTTCCTGTTGGTTTCTTTTCAGGCAGCAGCTCCTGAGACAGCCATTTCTCAGCAGAACTGTCTAGACATCTGATACCTCAGATCCTCAGTTTGGCCCCAGATCCCTTTGAAACTAGAAAACTCGGCATGACCATCTCTATGGGTCAGTTTATAATATTTATTATTTTGGAGATTATCTTGTTGTACACATCACACATGCAGTCATGAGTGCGACAGGGTTCTCTCTATGACAGGAGCATATGGTTGGGTAAGGACAGCTACTTCCCCTGGAAGTCCTCCAAATAACCACTGTGTTCAGAGCTCCTCCCAGTAGCATTAGGAATTTGACCTGTGTGATAATGCAGGGCCTCATGTTTTCTCCTGTGTTGTTCACAGCTCGCAGAAGACTACACTGCCCTAGACTCCACTTGCCCTGCTGGTGAGCACCCATGCCTACTAACGATGCCAGGATGCTCAAGCCTTGGGATGGTCCAGTGTAGAATCCTTCACTCTCTCTGACAGGTCCAAACTCAGGTCAACAGAGGAGGTTGTGATTCTTCTCTATGTGCCTCATGTATACATGGTACATACAGAAAAGATATATTGACGTGTCTTTGATTTTTTCCTTAGTTTCCCAAGATAGTTGTAGAAAAGAAACTTTGAATGATCCTAGAGTGCATAAAAAATGGCATTCCAAATAAGCACTTACTCTGTGTTTCAACCTTTTCCATGAGTCATCCTCACTGCAGTCCAAAATGAATTGTGGAAAAGGTAATTCACAATTTTTTATCCCTGTGCTTGATAACCTACATTTTGAGAAGAGAAAAGGAAACAAAATGGAAAGAGAATGTTGTCTAAATGACTATTTCAATTGGTTTTCTGTAGATTCTATGCCTTAAACATGGATTAGTAGGGTTAAAGAGGTACTATTGTCAATTGCCATCATATAAACTAAATTAATACATAATTGTGTTGCCACATTCTTTATCTTTCTCTAAACATTTCATAATTTATAAAAGTAATTTTCATATCCGAGAGCAGGCATGTAGATACAGTATATATTAAAACAACTCTCCATGGAATATCAGTATAATTTCCTTCATTTTACATGGAAATTATTGCTTATTATTGCTCTAATTTTATTTGTTTGCAAAAAATAGCTCTATTATTTACCATACATAGCTTATTTTATACAAAGAGATGGGTAGAACTATTGGCACAAACCTCAGTTTACATTCTGCAGAACATTTTTATGTGTTGCTTCCTAAAGTAATAATTCTAAGAAAGATATCCAGACTAAGTATGGGAGCCTACATTATGTGGATATCAAAAAACAATATAATAAACCTCCCAAGGCTTTTAGCTTTGGAACTGTAAATGTGGTTAACTAAAAGTGACTTCTGTTTCCAAAAAGGTTTTTTTCCCCCCTCAACAAGAAAATCCTTTCTTTGGAAATATCAGATGTCCTCATAATTATTTTTTATTACTATCCAGAAGAATGGAAGGGGTAAAGAAAGTGGGAAAAGGCCAATAGAGCACAGGAAACCCTTTTGAAAATTCAAAGGCAGAAAAATATGGGATAAGTTAGCCCTGCTATGATGTTTTATATAGAAAGCCTGAAGGACTGAGCAAAAAAAAAAGATATTTGTGGGACGACCCTTATAAACCTTCTACATGTAGCTTCATGTTACAAAAGTGAAATAAGAAAAGAGAAAAGAGAAAGTCATTAAAACCTCTTAAAAGAGACATTTAGGAAGCACCTAGTATGAATATTTGTGTGAATAATTAGAATGACAGAGAACTATGGAGTAGCTACTCAAATATCTTCCTAAACTGAGACAGCTGTTGCTCTTTTACTTAATTTGTTTACACCAAAGGCAGCTAATTATTATTTGTTGATATGTATCATCTTTTATGCACAAAATTAACAGATGATTTTAGGGAATGAAATATTTCCTGATGTTGCCAGTTTGTGTGTCTCTTATCGTGCCATTCTGTACTGCGGCTGCAGTGGGAACAGGCGAGGATACTGCCAAGACAAGATTGCACATAATCATGACAATCGTCTAAAATGGACTAGAGAAAATTGTGACACCTTTTTTTTTTGTTTGTAGAGCAAGAGATGTTTTAATTAACAGCTTAGATAACAATTGTGCTGAAAATGAAAAATATACTTGTTCTTTTCAAAATAATGATTAATTATAAAAAAAGAAGAATGGCTTATGATTCTAGAAAAAATGGTAAATATAGGTAAACTTTGAAAAGATACATTAATACTTTTTGGATACCAAGTATTCCATGTAAAACTAAAACATGAGTTGAACTATTAACTAAGAAGGACAAATTATGCCAAAATGAACATATATGTCAATGAAAAGCACTTAGTAGGTTATGTGGCACATAGTAGCTGCTTAGGATGGAGTTTTGACTTGGTCTAATCACCATTCAATGCTTTGCTAACAGTTTGCCCATAATTCTTCCTAAGGAGAACTTCAATTTGGAAAATAAATGAGAAAAGAATAGTGAAGTGCTGTACATTATAATATATAGTACAATTTTAACAATTTTTAAATTCCATTACTGGTATTAGAATAGAAGCAGATTCATATAATAAGTTAGAAGATCTAGAAACAAGCCTGTATAAGAATCTATTTAGTATGTGATAGAGGTGGCATTTTAAATGATTAAGAACAGATTATTGAGTCATTGAGCTAGCTGATGACTTGAGAAAAGGAAGTTAGATCCCTACCTCATGCCATGTAGCAAAATAAATTCCAAATATACTAAAAAACACTGAAACACTGGAAGAAATTCAATTAATATTATAATTTTGAGGCAGGAGATAGTACTTTAAATCATAGCATAAAAAAAGGTAAAAAAAGTCACAGCATAAGAAATATATTTATAAAAATTAGCCATATGTTCTAAAACAAACACAAATTTAGTGAGAAGATTAGCATTATTTTACATTTTTTGCAAATCTCTTTAATGTCTGACTTAATAGAAAACATCTGGAATCTCATATGTGCCTCAGCATTCATCTGTGGTGATATCATATGTCATGTAGCTGGAAAACTCCACTGTAAACTTGTGAAAGAATAAAAGCAAAAAATGAAGATATGTTTTAGTATTATGAAAATAGTTTTGACCTTTTAGGCCTCTGGCTGGGCCTCTGTGTCAAGTGAGGACTCTGAATCACACTGGTAAAATACAATGAAATGCAATGTTAAATTGTTTGAGTAGCTGATGGACCAGTTTCATTGGCATTGTTTTGGAAAATATTCATCTGTATTACCTGTAGTTTCCCACAAGTGATCAGTTTCCTACCCCTATAAAGTTGCAAAATAGTCTAGGCAATCAAAGATGTATGTTCTTACAGAATTGGATAATCCCCTATAGTTCTAAAATTATCCCACACTCCGCGGAAAGGATACCCTCCAATCTCATCAGCCAATTTCTCAGTCTTTCCTCCCCATCGCCATCACTTTGAATCACCAGCCTTCACATTTTAAACTTTACTGCTCAGCAAGGGTCATGATGAGGTGCATAAATTTCTAGACGGTAATACGTAAGTCACATGAAAAGTTTTGAGACAGACTGTATTATGATCCATTAATTCACATCCAAGAAGCACAGTCCACAATGTCCTTTCTGATTCACCTGGTAATGACCCACATACAACAAAAAGGAGAGAAATTGAAACTTAGTCCAGGGCAGTTAAAAGTATTTACATATCTTTATATTTCCACGTAAGTCCTCATGAAATGCCTCCCTTCACACCCTCCCTCTTTCTTTATATTCACATTTTCCAAAAGAAGTCCCTTTTCATGTTCCTTATTTCCATCCTTAACTATGTACTTAGTGGAAATATTACCACTTTCCTTTGCAGGTAGAAGTTTTTCTTTTTGGTCTATTCTGTGTCTAACAACTCAAATGGCGCCTCTCTCTTAGGTCAAATGTTTATGCTGAGCTCTTTTGTTCAGGATGTTGAGATGTTTTTTAATTCCGTTATTATAAATAAACTTGATTGTTTCAATTCAAATTCAGGATGGACTCCAGAAGAAAACTGCCTTCTTTTCACACCAGGTTATCTAGTACATAATCTTCATCAATGTGGGCACTAAAATTCTAAAACGAAATCTGACACTCCAAGCACACGTATGCATACATACATATATATTTGTGTGTATGAACATGCACACGTGTGACAGGAAAGGCTATTTTCTTTCAGCTTTATTTGACCTATCTTTTTGGCAGCAATAGATTCTACCCATTTCCTTTTAGGAGGCATTTTTCCCTTTCTTGTCCCACTGAGTGTAGTGTCATTGCAAAACACATTGTACTAAGCACAAATGGCTTAGCCTTAGTTTCCTTACTCAGAAGTATGTTCAGGAGGAGGAGGTAGAGATGAAGAGAGCTTCATGTATGCATGCACACGCAAAAACCAAAGAAAACTTACACCCACCAGGTGGATGTGGGTACGAATGAGCTGCCCAGACATTTGAAAATTTACCCACATCCCTCTGCTTTGTTCTGTGTCTTTTATTGAGGTATGGAGAACAAGTCAGTAAGTATCCTTACTACTAAAAATCCCATAAGGTTGTTAATTCTAAATCTGGTTTTGGGACTATACAAACAAGTTCTTCTTTCATATTCTCAGTATAAAACTTAGAGTCATGAAAAGACACAAGTTTGTGTCTCGGCACCTGTAGCTCAGCGGCTAGGGCACCAGCCACATACAACAGGGCTGGCAGGCTCCAACCCAGCCTGGGCCAGCAAAACAACAAAGACAACTACAACAAAAAATAGCCAAGTGTTGTGGCGGGTGCCTGTAGTCCCAGCTACTTGGGAGGCTGAGGCATGAGAATCGCTTAAGCCCAAGAGTTTGAGGTTGCTGTGTGCTGTGACCTGTGATGCCACAGCACTCTACTAAGGGCGACACAGTGAGATTCTGCAATTATAACTCAGAAGTATTTCAAATGGCATGCATATTCTGTTCTAGAACATGACTTTTATAACTTACCAGGGGGTATCAATCATATCAAAGCAAGAAAAAAAGAAAAAACTGGACTTTGAAAGTTGTACTTTATAGGCACAATGGAACAAAATTACTTTCAGTAGGTTTCTTTTTTTGACTTTTGATAAATTGACAGATGTGAATACTGCTGACTTGCTATTATTTGAGAAATAAATACTAAGTTTGACATGGCTGAAGAATTAGGGTATATGGACAATCTCTGTGGGGTAATTACAAAAGGCAATATTATCCCCCCCCCAAATTAACAAAGCACTAATTCAGTACAATCTGAAGTGGCATCTGCTAACACGTGTTATAACTAATGGTGGAGAAAAGAGTTGTGGAGCAAAAAATGGCTTAGCTGGACAAATTTATCTAGTTTTCAAATTGTCTTGAGCTGAAAGAATTGCCCTCAGTCAGCGTAGTTGAATACTAAACAGCTTTGGGAATTTGCTTTTGCTGTAGACTTGCAAAATATTAATTAATTAATATTCAATATAAAATTATAAAATTAAAATTATATTATATTTTATTCAGTATAAAATTATATTATGATTATATATAATTATTAAATTATAATATCATTTTATATATAAAATTATAAGGCAATACAGAGTTTATATGTGAAATATGCTGAAGTAAAGTCATTTTGTCAATTAATGTTTTCTTGAATGAAAATTTGAAATCACATACTAGCAAAAGTTAAAACTCTAGTCAATATTTCCATCCCTATGTGAATATTTAATGAATATATATATTTTTAGTTCAAACTACAGTTCCAAAAGCACTTTTTATACCTTGATACAAGTGGAAAAGAAATTTATTTCATAATTCCTTTCATTCCACAATTAAGAAGCTTTCACCTAACCTTCAATTCGAAGTTGTTAATCTGAAATGTAATGATATGATAAAAGCCAACTATGAAAGGAAGAATCTAACAAAATGTTGTTAATGTATTTAAAGTTTTAAATATGACTGAAATCATATGCTGTTGAGTTGATAATAGTATTTGGAGTACTATCTGTATGAAAAGACACTTTGGAAGTTAAAATACATAAACTTTAATCACAGCATTAACAGATGAATATTTGGAATTGGTTATGATGATAGGAAACACCAACTTCAAATTTCAGATAAGCAAAATGTTACCCCCACTCCCCAAGAGGACAAGTCCATTCTTCTCATCAGTATGCTTATATTACAAAATATTATTTTGTAGTACTCAGATTAATTTGCATACTATAGTATTCAATTACAATGATTTTTTTTAAGTTCACCTATTAGACATTGCATGGAAATTTGTTCTCTTCCTTATTATATAAATATGTATGTAATTTCCATGATTTTGACTCTTTGACAACAAAGCTTAAAATATTCATTACCGAGACTTTATAGAAAAAGTTTGCTGACACTTGTTCTAAATGAAATAATTCGAATTTCTGTTTCCTCTGGTAAAATGGAAACTGATTGTAACAAACTTTTGGCAGGAAGAAGGTGCTGGAGGCCAGAAACCAGTGAAGTTGAGATGGAAGATGTCTGAAAACCTTTAGGGAAAGAGATTGACTCTAAAGACTGTATGAGAAATGCTCTTCTCTGCCACCATGAGGATCAGTTCTCATTTAGTCAGAATTTGCCAGAAATTTTTGAAGATTTTTTGGCTATAAGACCTTAGAAAAGACTGAATCAAAGTCACATTCTTTCAGTTGAACGAATAAAAGAATGTACCACTATGTTACTCCCTCAGTTGCTAAAACCAAACACCAATTATGCACATATAGAAAAATTCTGAAAAGTGCCCCCAACATATTAATATCAGTTTCTTCCAGGTCATGAGTCATAGTTTCTTTTATTTATTTACTTTTAATTTCACTTATCTTTTCCCCCTGATTTTTCAACAATGAATATTTTTTTGATTTTCCTCTTTTACTTGTTTCTCAACTTTTTTTCCTGGATGTGTCTACAGTGATTATATTTTATTTACTTAAAAATTAATACTTTTCCAAATTACTGCATTTTAAAAGTTATTTTCTTATTGGATAATGTTTCAAAATGGTTGTGGTAAAGGACAAGTGTTTACTGTTCATTCTCATATTACTTATAAGGGAAAAAAAGGCTCTAGTTGATAAGGGAACGATCCCTTGGTTAGCTATCTTATTTTCTCTGCAAATGTTTTCTTCCATTTTACTTCTTCAAGAAAATAAATTTTAAAAAAATTAAAATTCCCACTTAGTAGCTAGTAAATAATACTTTTAGGTAACAGAATACATCCATATTATTAACAAATACAGAAGGCATGATTGTTGCTAAAAGAAATATGAAATAGTTTTCTTTAACAAATTAATACATATTTTGAGATAGGCTTGAGAAGAAGAATTAACAAACTTTTGTCATGACATAAAATAGAAATTTTTGTGGGATGCAAAATTACATTTGTGTTCATCTGTAAAAATTATCTTATATTTTAAAAGTCTAATTAATTTGTATTATCCCATCTTATTCACAGCTCTGGTAATTAGGAGCCCTGATAATTTTTCTTAAATTATGATTTTGTTGTGTGACATTAACAGTTAACTGAAGCATAGGCACATAACTAGGAGTTTAGAGAAACTAGGAGTTTCTAGGAGAAACTAGGAGTTTAGAAGGCACCAAGTTCTGATAGAAATCAATCATCCTAGACCTCTAGCAGTGAGGCTCAGGTACTCAGGCTATCCTGCCTTGGATATGGAGACACTATTATTTTTCCTTCCAGTGACTTTCTGTTTGTTTCCATAGTTTTATATTTACAGGGAAACCATATGTTTGCTCTAAACAGACGTTTAAGTTTGTTTACTCTGTTAACATAGAGAACACTTAGAAATTTTGGATAATTTTAGTGTTAGGAGATGACATTAGCCAACGTAGGTATCATTAAAGCACACTGTAGATGCATAATAAATTGCCTGTAAATTTGCTTTTTCTGAAAATAAGGTCAACTCTTTATGCCCTATAAGCTTCCAATGTTTTCAGAAAGAAATGAAGACGGTTTAGAGAAAATCAGAGCAAGGATTATTAAAATAGTTTTTCACTTCATTTCCCAATATCTTATAAAATACACCAGTGCACAAAGATTATGTCTTGTCTGAAAATAACCAAGCCAAGGAAATAACTACTTTCCACATAGTATTTTGTTTGCAAATTCACAGTCAAAAAGGTGATATTTATCATTCCTAACTTCTTCAAAGATAAGATGAAGGAAGAGTTTTATAAATCTCTTTAGAATAGATTTTCATGGGAAGGAAGTGCAGGATTGTTAGTGTTTTCCTTTTTGCCAGCACACTTCGGGGAGTTACACTGGGATTAAGTCTAGTCTAATCACCAGTTGTCAGCTGACAAAGGTGGGCTTTGAACTAGTGAGTTCAAACATAGAGTTCACTCACATGTGAAAAATGAACAAATGAGACCAAGTCAAAGCTAGTGCTGATCACTTGTGTGGCAGTCAATCACATGCCTTCCATGGAAAGCTATTTTATACACAGAAGTATTTGCTTTGATGTACTTTATAGAAATACACATACAATTATGCGCTGCAATTAGCTCAAGGCCTGTCATTTTCTAAGTTTCATAACTTTAAAAAGTAGCTCACACTTTACGAAACACTTTTATTTCATTATTCTACAACTTAAGTTTTTACTTTTTGTTATATAATGTAATTAAATCACATAATCATATAATAGTCACACACCAAAAAGACTGTCCTAAAGATAAGAAATAGGTATATACCAAATTACATTTGCTTGCTAAATATTTTGCTATGCTTCCTAAAAGTCCTAAAGACATTTAGCTTGTTCAATTACTATTTCTTTTGAGAGCAGCTTTTGGAATATGGAGTTTAGTCATCTACCCTAAATTGTTAAAGAAGGTTGTGTGCCTTAAACGTACCTTAAGTAGGATAAGCTCCCAATATAAAAAATCATCACTCTGGCAGAACTTTTAAATCAAATTGCCAGAATAGAAACAAGCTCTCCAGGCGGCATAAAAGACAAAGCTATAAAAAAACTGAACAGGGGGGAGAAAGAATAGAAGCCTAGGACGAAGGGACCCCTTTATGAGAGTACATTGTGTTCAGTAGAGTCTGGAAGGAGATGAGTACAAAGTTGATAATCAGACTCTCTAGTAGCAAATGCGTGCTTGACGAAGTCTGGTTTTACTACAACCAGAATTAGTAAAGCCTTCCCTTTCATCTCAACTTATATATCAGTTGCCAGATCCTGATGGTTCTCTCTTAAAAATGTCTCTTGTATACATTTAATAAATATGTGAATCTATTAATTAATAAATGGATGAACGACTGAACAAGTGAGTGAATGAGTGAAGTGCAACAGTGAAAGATCCTCTGACTTGCTATTTTTCAGGTGACAGTTGAGATGCCACTTTCTGATTTCTGGATGATCTGCCCAGGTGCAGTAGTGCTCCCGGTGGTGGGTGGACACAACAGTCAAGAAGCAGCTCTAGGAGAAGGAAGATGGTTTGAGTCAGACTTGCTGGCGAGGCCTTCATTTTAAAAAACAGTCAGGTATCCAGGAAGATTAAGATTAAAACTCAAAAATTAGCTACTAGACAGTGCTTATTCCAGGCATGCAAAACACTGCATGTTGGCGATAGGACTTCATTTTAAATGCCACCCAATGTTGTGCTGGTCGACTTCCTAACCTGGTGTGATCACCTTGGTTTGCTTGTCTGTGGCCGCTAAGGAACAGAGTAACAGGAAGGTGGAGGAGGAAAAGGCAGAGCACAGGCAGAAGCCAACCAAATTAACCTAACTTCAGCCACTCTTCAAACTTTTACAATATCTTGGGCTTCGTTTACCACCATGCCTTTTTGATTCTTGTATTTTATAGTTCATTGAGCTACTATAAGACTTACATTGGCATAGAAAAGGCTTTCTCTCTCTCTCTTTTTTTTTTTGATATGTAAACAATTTGTCAATAATTTGATTACAGCAAAACCACCAATTGCCTAGGTGTGGAGACTGCTATGAATTGGATTGTAGGTAAAAACTGGATAATGTAATTAATGGTAAATTAATGGGTAAGTGATTGAAGTTCTCCTAGAATTTTACTGGCAGGTTTGATCAGATGAGTGAATTGTTTGTGAACTATTTATCCTTAATTGTAAGTATTTCAATGATAAATATTTTGTATTCAATTCCCTTTTTTGTCCCTGTAGTGAACTACAGGAAAATTAGTGTGTTAACTAATCTATTGCCTTGATTTTTTTCATTAAATTAATCAAAAAATCCAGATTAGTTGAAGACATTTAGTGTCATCTAGTGTCACTAAATGTCTTCAACTATTATTAATAGTAATATATAATATAGTTATATCAATAATATTATACTAATATTAATTAATAATATGGTAGTTATCTTTGCTTTTTTGATCAACTTTTTTCCCAGACTTGACTAAAATAAAAATATTTAAATTCTGTGCCTTTGACTCCTCTCTATAAATACTTTATATTTGTATTTTTTTAGCCACTTCTACGAAATGCAAGTTTAGCAGAATTTTTAAGCTCTTTGACCAGCTGGTATTAGAATCAAAGATGTTGAAATACTATCTTTTTTTAAAGCTCCGAAATACCTTCTACTTAACTGAAAATAAGAAGAAAAAGAGATTCTTATGAAACCTTCCCAACACTTTCATATGAGCTTGGAAACCATAAGGAGCTTGGAAAACTCAGATATATGCCCCAATGTGTGGGTGTTTGTCAAATTTAAGCACTTTTTAAAGTTTTTTCTTTTTAGCCATTGTAGTATCAATTATGAAAACTGTTCAACATCTGGGAAAGGCCTGAATATCTTTCATATTTCTATCAGCTGGAGATGAGAGCAAGAAACACATTCCATATGAAACACATACTTTCCGAAAGACAACTATGCAGAAATATTTTCTCTAATAGGATCTATTTTATAGAGAGACAAATAAAGCGAGTTTTATGGGGGGGCAGGAGAGCCTAGATGACAGGCATAATAATGTGCCTTCTGGTTTATTTCACAATCCTTTCCTTTGCTCAAACAATGTTTACCTTGATTTGGGATTTCTCATCTTGTCTTTCTCCTGGCTTGGCTTTAGCTTTTAAACTAAAAATAAAGATAAATGAATGCAGAGAATGATTTTTACAGCAAACATCTCAAGAAATAATTGTAGTCTCTTAAAGTTTTATCTTTTTTGATTTGTTGCAATTTGGGATGTGATAAAAAACGGAAGGCAAGGTTTCACATTCCGTCCCTTAATCTAAACACAGGACTTTGCTATATAGCTTCACTAATAGAACTTATACATTTCTAACTGTAGTACACTAAGATTTTAAAAATCTTGACACTGTCAGAGTTTCGCAGAGGCACACAGACTCCATGCTGAAACTCGGTATAACTTCTAGCATAACCAAATTAGCATGTCCAATGTTTCAACAAATATCATTTCAGAAAATACCAGATTTGAAGATAATCACATTCAAATCTGAAATACAGCATTTCAAATCAGATAGAAGGTTCATAAAGTTTTGATTTTAACAAATCTGTGACGTTTTAGTTTCAAGTGCATTTTACAGGCTAAGATTAAAACATACATTGGGCCTTTAATATTAAGTTTTGGAAAATAACATGGTAAGTTTTAATTTTTCCAAGTAAACTTTATTCTACAAGCACTAACTGAACTACGCAAAATATGTTGTTCTCTTGGAATGTGTTAATTTAAAAACTATATACAAACTTTTCTCCTCAGAATGGGGGGGAAATCTTATTTTCACATTATGTGGGTAATGTTAAGACAATAATATTAGAAATCTTTTAACATGCTATGCTAATGTCTAGTCATTTCCTGAAAGGTCTTTGAAGAGTCTACTTTACAAAATCTATGTAATTAGAGTAGTTTTAAAATTGAAAAAGGCTTGTTTGTATACAGGGAGAAGTTGAATAGTCTCTAAAATCCATTAAGCCTTTTGAAATTTGAAATTTCTTGGCTATAAAACAGTACGCCATTTGAGTCCATTCTTTCCAACTGAGTCACTAACTCAGGGGCAGAGCATGGTGTTTAAATGCCAATGAAGTCATAGACTTCTGACTATGATCCTCACATTCATGATAGAGTCTCAAGTTTTAGATATTCCCATTTTTATAAAATGCACGTCATGCTTATTTATCACAATCCAAGAGCATCAATGTACAATTACCGTGTCTAATTCACCCTTGCTTCTTTCCAAGGATGTCCATAAAGCAAGGAATGGTCCTGTATTTGTGGAATTGATTCATCTAAGGGAAGCTTTCTTCTCTCCTTGTAATTTCACATTGTGACTTCTACTCTGCTTTCTTTGTCATCTCTCTGCATTATACCACCTGATTATATACGTCCTGATTTTGCACGGCTTAACAGGAGCAGAGTATTACTACAAATGCCTCTTTGACTCTGAGCCCAAAACAAATAAACAGCAACATTTTGGAAAGCTCCAGGAAAGAGTAGGAAGCAGAGGAATGTGCCAGTCGGGATTTTTCTGTCTACTGGGAGATCTCGTGCAGTAAAAAAAGAACACAGGTTTAGAAATCAGATGGGCTGTTTTTAAATTTCAGCTGTTTCCTAGGAGAAGATAATTTTTCATTGACTTTGGTTCCTCATCTGTAAAATGGGAAGAACCAGTTTATCCTGAGGAATGTTGGGAAGATAAAATAAGATGTTACATGCAGAGCAGCCAGGATAACTTCAAACACACAAATGGTAGCTATTAAAATTTGAACCAGAAAGATTATGGTGTTACAAAATAAGAGATTTCTTTTCAGGTCACATTCCTAGCTTAGAAATGACTCACACTGTCAAAAGAGGTTTAAAAAGTGCCCCTTTTCACTTCAGTGATGAATAAACAAGGATGATCCCATCCAGACAATTCAACTGCCGAGGAGAAGGCAGCTACGTGCACCTCATGACACATAGCAACTCTCTGCCACTAGCAGGGTTGGCAGCTATGTCAAAGTCTGCATTTCTGATAAACATAATCAGAATCACATAGCATCTTAGAAATCAATCAATAAAGTCCAGAAAAGTTCCTATGATAAACAACAAAGAGGGACATGCCAGTATGTAAAATAAAATCTAACCATGAAAGCAGTATACTGAAAGTCAAACGACACATATCAACAGAAATGTTTAAAAGACGTGTAGCCAAAAATTAGGTCAAGCACAAATTAAGAAAATCACGAAATATACTTAAATGTGAAAAACATCCCCCTTCCAGAAGGTGGAACTTAATTTTTCCCACCCTCAGTCTTAAATATGGACTGTTCTTAATGATTTGCTTTCAAAGAATAGAATACGGAGAGGGTAGAGGAGGCAGAGGTGAAGGGGAAGGAAATTTACAGTGGAGAAAACGGACCAAGGCTACACCCTGGTAGTTGCCATCACCAGTAATAAGTCATATCTCCTGTCTAACCATGAGAAAAACATCAGAAAAACTCAAATTGAGAAACATTATACAATACCCGATCAGTATTAAACTGATTAAACTTAACTTAAAAATGTCAAGGTCATAAACAACATGAGAAGACTGAGAGATTTTCACAGACCAGAGGAGATTCAAGGGACACAACATAAATGAGGTGTGGCATCCTAGAAAGGATCCTGGAGTAGAAAAAAGAAATCCATAAGAAACCAAAATCAAACTAACAAAAAAACCTTGAGGAATACGAATAGGTCTGGGGTTCAGTGATAGTAATGTATAAATGTTGTTTCCCTAGTGTGACAAGCGTGTCATAATGGAAGATGTTAGTGAAAGGGGAAATTGGCAGAAGGGTATTATCTTTATAACTTTTCCAAAAATCTAAAACTATTATGAAATAAAAAGTCATTTTGAAAAATCAAAAACGCATTTATCAATCAAGAACTTTTTCGTATGTTGAAAGATATACAGTCCACAGTAAAGTTACAACACTCAGAACAAATATGGGCATATAAGACTAGGTTATAAGAACTCAAAACGTAGATACACATTAAGAAGGCGGAAACACAACTGTAATGGGAAATTTCTCAGTCTTTGACCTCGAACAAGCCAAATTAAGAATGAAGATAGCTAGATAAAATACATAATGGAATGGAATTAGGATACAATATCTCTATTAATGTTTTTACAATAATCATGTTCTTAGAACAGAAGGAAATCTGCCAAAAAGTTGAGAGTGAATATACCAAAGTAGCTGGCTGCAAATAAAATTAAACCACACACACAAAGTTTAATGAGACACTATGGGAAGCATATATGTATACATGCATATATACATATATATATGTGTGTATATACATACATATATACATTATATATATGAAATATCAAAATGGTAATGGGATTATTTTTAAATTAAAACAATGGGTGGCTGGTACAGTAACTCATACCTGTAATCTCAGCAGTTTTGGAGGATAAGGTGGGAGGAGTATTTGAGGCTGGGGACCAATGTGATTAACGTAGTGTGACCCTATGCTACCTAAAATTTAAAAACTAATGGGGTCTACTGTCACACGTTTGTATTCCCAGCTACTTGGGAGGCTTAGGTAGGAGGATTGCTAGAGTCCAGGAATTCGAGGTTGCAGTGAGCTATGATCATACAATTGCTTTCAAGCCCAGGTAACAAAGTGAGACTCTTGCTCTAAACAACCTAAAATAAAAAATAACGCATTTTTTTAAAAAAGGAAACTTCACACATTCGTATCAAAGATTTGGCCAAAGTAGCAATCAAATAAGAATTTCGTCTTAAGTATAAACTATTTTTATTTTTTAAGGCTGAATGGTATTGTATTGTATATATGCAACAATACCAAATTTTCTTTATCTGTTCATCTACTGAGCCCAGAATCTCTATAGTGGGGATGGTCCAAGATGTTGAAGAAGGAGTGGAAAGAACAGCCTTTAAATCTCAGGTCTCTCCTGGGAAACGTTAAGACCTGGTCCTCACTCTCAGCTCCAAGCACCTCCTTGCTATTTACGGTAGATAGAATATGACCAATCAGGACTTTGGAAAAGCCAAAACAAACAAACAGAAAGAGTTGCTCGTGCTGACAGCCAGGGTTAAATTCTCAGTGCACTCTCATGAACTCCCCCAGTTCACTGTGGTATTTTCTTCTCATCTTTGAGATGGCAGCTCAAGCAGGACATCCCCATGAAGGCCTTTTCTGAACCTGGAAGTGAGGTCAAATCTCTACATGTTATGTAAAGATACAAGGGGAAGTTGACAATCTGCAACCAGGAAGAGGGCCCTAACCAGAACCCCACCATGGTAGCATGTGATACTGAGCTTTTAGCATCCAGAACTACACAAAATATAATTCTGTTGTTCCTTAGCCACCCAATTTATGGTACTTTGTTATAGCCACAAATTCATTAAGACAGAAATGTGTGTGTGTGTGTTGGGGTGTGTGTGTGTATGTGTGTATGTATCCCAGAGAATAAAACATATATGTCCCATAGCAAGCTATGATAGTTGAATAATAAGAAAGAATTGTTTCTTTTTAAACAATTAAAGTTGAAAAGACTCTTTTGAAATACTGACCTCAAAACAAAAGAAGGTGAGGTTAGCTTGACATTCACAAATACTAACGGGGTTGGATTTAATCTTAGAGGGCAACGATCAGGCAATACATACAATAAGCATTAGCAAAGCTTTATTTACTTAGTGATTCCATTCATAGAAAATAAATTTTGAGAAGTAGTTAAATATTTAGCACAAGGATGTCCATTGAAGCACTATTTTGTAAAGGAACGCTAGCCAAAAAATCATTTTTAATAAAGTCACAAACAGTTGACATTTCCAACATTAGAGGAATGGTTAAGTAAATGATGAAACTTACATAGGATTAAGAAAGTAAACACTAACCTCAATTATGCTTTAATGAAACAAAAAGGATCCCAGTAATAAAAAACATGTAAAACATGATTGCAATTTAGTTCAAAATGTATACATCTAAAATTCAGGGGGAAACATCAAAATGTGAACATTTTTACCTCTACATGATGCAATTGTGGATGATTTTTTTATTTTCTCTTCTATTCATTTTTCCCTTCATTTTTCCACAGTAAGCATGTATTATTTTAATAAAAAGAAAATGATAAAAACAATAAAAATGAGCTTAGGAGATGTGGCACTGAAAGGCTTTTCTTTGAGCCACTGCAGAAGCAGGCTTGGTGCTTAGTAGTAAAACCCTCAGGAAAAAGTGGACATCTCAGCACAGATGGCAGGATAAAAATTCAATATAGGGAGAGCAGAAAAAAGATTCAGACTGAATCAAAACAGAGAATTTCCTTAGGTGGGTGGTTTTCTCAAAATTTGACATAAAAACTATTCATCCAGACTAGATCTTGTCCAGAAACATTAAAAGATAAATAATTGAAGACTCAGACAAGGGTTGGGGTGGGGAGGCTGGGTGCTGGTGCCCTGCTGCCTGTCTTTATTCGTACCTGCCTCTCTGCTCTGCCCCGGGGCCTCCCAGCAGCTGACTTTGCAGATAAATTAGGTCTAAGTAACATAATTTGAAAATTTAGAAAATCATCTTAGGGTAAGATCTACCATCTGCCACATCCTAACAAAGATGATGGAAATTATCAGAATCCATAGTGTAATCTTCACAGTTTACTGTGTATAAAAATGGAAGAAAATGTAGGCAGTTCTCATGATGCTGTGGGTTAATTCATTAATTCCCCATAAATTATTTTTGCCTCTCTGTTAAAACCTTAGTTAATACCATTCTAATTATTAACATCTATGGGTACTTGGCCTGGAAGGATGCTACTGATCTTTAAAGTTACCCAGAGTAAAAAAAAAATACAGAAAAATTGAATGTGAATGAATCTAAAAATGATTGCAGCACTGAGATACCTTTGGCTGTACTTAACACGAAAGGAGGAAAGAATCCTCCCGTGCCTGGGCCATGCCGAGCCGGGACGGGGATGCATAATGATCACAGCAGCAAGCGCAGCACCATGAACCCAGCCATGCCGTACCAAGGCTGAGCTTAACCTGGCAAAGGCAGCTTCAGCGAGAAAGGGCCTGCAGAGAACGGAAACATTTATATAGGTCTTACTTGTTGAACCTATTAAACCTTTTCAGAGGCTTCAACAGCTAGCCTGTCCTCTGTAGGGTACCAGTGGCTTCAGTAGAGATAAATATAGGCATCTCTTCCTCCTGTGTGGGGAAAAATAGCACAGAAGCATATTCTGGAACTATGCTGCCTGATGTGAAATCATCAGCCACAGGTGACTGTTAACCTCCTACAATCGGGCTTGTTTGAACTGAGGTGTACTATACGTGTAAAGGGTGCACTAGGTTTCAAAACCAGTACAGAAAAAGAACATAAAATAACTCAGTAACTTTTCATATTGATTTCAGGGTGGGCACTAAATTTCTACTGGACAGCACTGTTATAGAACAAACAGATCTGGGCTGCTGTTGTTAGGCCCTCAATCCTTATTTAAGATTTCTTTTTGTGGGGAAAAAGGAAGATTCTTTATTCTATAAATGGAAAGAAAACAGCTCCATCCTTTTGAATTTTTGATATTTCAATTGGGATTTGAGTTTTTCTGTGGAAGCAGGAAATACCAGTTACATTCCACAATAAATGAGGGAGATGTGGACTAACCCAAAAATGTACCCAAAATGAGCCGTTCGTTGTCTTGTGCAATGGTTAAGATCTGTGTTGAGACCTTTGATCAATGCAATTCTGTTTTATTGCCAACATGAAAAGGATAAAATTATCTAAACAGATTTCAGAAAAGGAACATGGATATTGACCATTAAAATGAGCTTAGCAAATGTACCAGATAGTGAAAGCTGGTCTAGACTTTATCCAGGGATATATCCCACTTTATTTAGGTCTTAATCTTTATGCAGGATACTTTTCTCTCAAACTGAACATTAATCTTCTGAAGCCCATGAATTCTAATATTGCTATATATTTCCCCAAGAGCATCTTCATCCATCATTTAAATATACTTTAAGGGTCTGAGTAATATAATAGTAGATTCTAAGATGGAGTTTACATTATATAATCCCATACTTTAAGGGCCATATAATTTTCATGTATTTACTCAATATCTATTTACTGAGCACTTACTACATGCCAGGCACTCTGCCAGGCATGAGGGAGGCAATGGGACTCAAAAATATAACAAGATCACTGATCTCCTAGAAATTACAGCCCACTGTGAGGGGTGGAAATGTATTAAATAATCACACGTCAGAGTTTGCAGAAGCAGGAGCAGGGAGAATTCAAAGCTCAAGTAGAAGGATGAATTGTAGACAGAGAGAAGTCCAGCTTCACCAGGTATAAAAGAGATATGATGCCCTGAATCTGGCTGGCTGCAAAACAAGCCAGGTGTTTGATATAAGTGTGCGGGAAGGAAGAGAACATAGCTGGGATGCTTAATTTATCATCTTATAACCCACTAGCTAAGCATGGCTAGTTACTCAAAGTAAGATTAAACTTTAGATAATGTCTAGGAATAGACCCGTTCATTAGGGCTCATTTGCAGGTCAGATAGGGGAAGGATCAGCCAATTACAATAAGAGGAGATCCCTGGCAGTCGAGATAGGCTTATCTCTACCATCTAGAATATCCATATTGGTAGAAGTCTTTCAGCAGGTCTAACTGGCAAGTTAGGCTACCTTTGCATAAACTTGAAACACAGGTCAAGACAAAATCCTGGACTAGAGGTTGGGAGAGGGGAGTGATGAAACCGGACACTGTGGCAGACCAATGGCCAGTGCTGGCCATAATCTGGGTTAAATTAGTTAAGTGTGACCAAGGCTAGAACCCCATGGCCAAGGTTAGTCTGTGAGAGTACAGTGCTTATTCCCAAATTCCCCAAGCAGGTGGTAGTTTAAGTAGGTTGTAAAGGGAGAATCATGACTTAGAAAGTAGGGAGTTGCAAAGAATGGTCAATATTGTGTATAATAACTGTATTGATGCTTAAATTCATATAATATTTGTAATATCTGATAGACACATATATTTATAATTTAAAACATACAATGAAAGATTTATACTTTTAATATATAAATCAAGACTGTAAAAAGACATTCCTTTTACTTTCTAAGTATGCATTTTCTAAACCTTATGTGTCTGACTTAGTATACAAATTTGTGGTAAAAATCATGCATCAAGTCATTCTAATGATTTTAAAACCATTAGTGAGATTTTTTATTACAGAACTGTCACTATTATATGATGTTCCTTTTTTAGCCATGATTTTACATACAAAATTCTTCCAAAGACTTTTCCATTAAAATGAAGGTTCTCTTGTGACTGGACATGCATTAAGGCACCAGAGGGTAGAGATTCGTCCTGCTACCCCAGCCCAGCTTCAAGTCTCCCTATCTCTTCACCCACTATTCATCAGCAAGGGACACTGGCTTTGTGTCACAAGCCTCTTGATATGAAAGCCAGAGGGAGAAGGAAAGAGGATGAGAGAAGGGTGTATTAACCGTGCTTCTAGCTTCAGTAAGCTTAACGCACATGCCAGACACCTCCTATTCTAGAAAACTGATAAATATACCTAAGACATCTTGGCTTTGGCCTCCTTCTTGCATAGTGCCCCTCTTTTCAGGGGTAGTCCTCCTCTCTAGGGGGACACACCTTTAAAACGTAAAGCAACCAGTTCTGAGTCTACTCCCTCAAATACCCTCCTTGTCTCATGCTCTAGCCCACTGTACACCTGCCCTATTCACCCCAGGGCTGGGAGCTGGACAACTAAGGAAAGCCCCTATTTACTAGAGCTTGCTAAAATGACTCAAGCCAGCTAATTCTATGCCAAATTACCATGTCTCCCCAATTTTTCTTCACAGAAACAATGTTAAAGACTGTTGCCCACAGTTGCTCACTCTCCCTCTGCCTTGAGACAAACCCCAATGCTTCTCCATGTGTCCCCCTATGATGCTAACCATACTTCTCCTGACATCTGTGGATATAATTAACTGTCTTTTCAATTGCGGTTACATCCTCATCTGTTGGCCTTACTCCACCTAAATGGGAATAAAACCATCAGGGAAGACAGGAAGAGGAACAAAGAGTGTGGTTATTGGCTAATCCTAGCTACCTGAAATGAGAATCCACATGTATTGTTTGCTTTGTTCCACCCAAGAAGAGCAAGATGGTTTTCTCCCCTCAAGTCCACTTGAGAAGCAACCAGTGCTGGTGAGGAGAGAGCCTCGTGAAGCCCATTAAATAAGCAGGACAAATGCAGAAGGGGGAAGAAAAAAAAATAGACAAAAATGGCAATTGCTGACAAGCTCGGCAGCATTAGGGCTAGGGGAAGTTGCAGCAGCAGCCCAGCTGGGAGTGGTGGGGTGGGGCTGATCCTCTGCAGCTTCTCCCTTGGGAGGTGCAGAGAGGAGGCAGTCACCGTGACTGTGGCCTCTTACAGTGCACACTCTTCTGATCTTTAAAACAGTCAGAAGATCCCTTCCTCATAAACTTTCTAGTATTGTGAGATGGCCAGCACTTCCTAAGGGACGGTTTTCCAATAAAGTAATTCCCTATTGTCACTGATAATTGATACCACCACTTAAAATTTAAGCTTCATTTGAATACCTGTCCATGCTGCTGGTTTCCCCCAAACTCTTCCGCCATTTCTCTTCAGAAATTACCAGAGTAAATTCTCTTCAACATGGCTATGTAGATCTTCCTTCTCGCAGCCAAAGAAACACGAACCCAGAAGAATTCCCCCAACACCTAAAACAAATAATATCTTCAGCAGGCTCTTAGTCCTGTGCTCTTGTGTACAAACCAAAGAAATATCTTGGAACCACAGTGGTGTGTGGTTTCTGAGGAAAACACCACACATGATAGCATTCATTAATTAATTTTTCTGTTTATCACATCTACTATTATCCCATTTTCCAACAGTTAGGAAAATATTTCAATGTATTATAAATAGTGTGGCTACACTGATGTACAGCCCCTGAGAATAAGCCCTGAATCATTCTTTTCAACAGAAATGGACTCAGCACTCCAAAGAATAGAAAACTTTCATAAATGCAAGTAAAGAGAAATTTTAAATAAAAGATTCACACATATATTCACATACACACAATAAAATTATATAGATACATATATATGGACTGAAGTGACCTTATTTGAAATGTTTTTAGTGTTTCTGAAGATAGAAATCTTTTCCTTCCCAGAGACGTGCAGTTTAGCTGTCCCAAGTGTTGAAAGTTCTCCATGCCAACAGGAATACGCTCTCGGCTGTATGAAAGGCTCTTTGTTACTGTGTTCTTCTGCTAGTTTTCCATTCAGTATGTTGCAGAATACCACAGTTATTCCATACTCTTTCAGAGGTAAAAGAAAGGCAAATGGTGCTTCACAATATTGGTAGAGGCAAAAAGGAAGGAGAGAATATCTCAAGTCAATACATTATGGTATTATAGATTCCCTTGTTTATACAGAATTCAAGGATATGTCTTCCAAAACAGTGAGAGTCTCTATGAAGGTTAACAATGCACTTTGAGATAGATTCTCTACCTACAATGAAATGTAGTCTTACAATTCCTTGTGAACTCCCAGATCATTCTAGTAAAGTTTCCAGAGTGCAGGAGTATGAGGGGCTATCGCAGGGTAGGAGACATCTGTTCCCTTTCTCCTTTCCCAACACCTCTTTTTGTTAGTGATACCATGATGTGACATTGAAGAACTTCTCCCCTGGTTCTCGAAGCCCATGAAGTTTATATGAGGCTAACCATGCAAGCTGGCTCAAAAAGTTGACTCATGATCCCTAGCTACGCTTATAATGTTTAATCTCAGGGCATTAACTACAATTTTTTTGTGAAAGAGTCTATTCCTCTGGAGTAGCCAAGCTGGTAAATGTAAAAAGTCTGGAGCTTTAGGTGAACACTTTTGCCACCACATTGGCAAAGCTGCAGAATGAAGCCAGCACACAGGTAAGAAAGCAGAGTCAAAGATGGTAAAGTAGACAGGGAAGTTCACCCTGAATGTCCTTTAAAGGACACACTGGTTGTCCAGCTGTTAAGAATGGGGTCAGCAAATGGCTCCAGCTGTCAGCAACTTCAGTCTGCCTCTGCAACTGACAGCTGCCTCTTCCCTTCTCAAGACTTCCCCCATTAGTTACTGAGCAAGGTCAGATGTGAAGCCTGGCCATTTTCACCCATTTGGGGACATATCTCTTGATGAGTACTTGACCTCATTGGATTGGCCAAGATTTTGTACAGTTTACATCCTGGCTTCACTTGTCTCTCTGCCCTTCTGTTTTCAAGTATTGCTCCTAAATAAATAGCATGGATCCTGAGCTCCATCTTGACATCAGCTTCTGAAGCATTCTACCAGTGATAGGTGGAGGAAAACAGACCACTGATAAATTATTTGGAAATCCAGCTATAGCTCATATAAACTTTCTCTATATATTTCTAGTAGATTGAGCCAATAAAGTCTGCAGCAAATTAAAACTTCATAACAAAAACAGGCTTTATACACCATAGCACAAAGACTTAATGAGACATTCTGACATACGATGATTGTCCCAAAAGTATCCACCAGGTATGTCTCTATTTTGCATATTATACGATTGGATGCTTTCCAGACAGCCCTGCTGGTTATAACATGGGTATCTCCTATTCTTGTATCTGTAGCCACCAAACCTCTTATCCTGCTCAAACTAATCTGATGATCATCTTAATCTTTTTAGGATTATGAGAAATAAGACTACATAAATCTTTCATGGCAGAGGAAGAACTTGAGTCCAGAAATTTCTTATTCCAAAATCTGTTGTGGGCAGCAAGAAAAGACTTAAGAAACAAGGCTGAGTTAGTTACTAAGGTGAAGAAACCAATATGCTCAGCTACAGGGAGCCAGAGAGTGGAGATGGAGGAAATGAAATTATGAGCTAAAATTTGTTTCCAATTTATACTTCCTTCCAACCACAGCTTTGTCTGTATTCTTCCACTGTGTCCTATAGTGTCACAGTCTGTTAAGTGCTGGCTATATATTTCCCCCAAACGTTTTCTTACTTCCTGCTCTGTTAAAAACCTGCCTATGTTATGATAATGTGATGCTATCCTCTGCCACTTCCTATGTGGTCTTCACTTTAATATCACCCTTCTTCCAATGATTAGAGGATCCTTCTTGGGCTCATTTTCAGCCAGATGTCTTCCAGGAGGATGAGATGTCCAGCTGAGCAATATGTTGAAGCTTTCCTTCCAGAGCACACTGCAGGTTCTGCGGGCCACAAATTCCATGTTCCTTGCATAGGCCACTTCTCGTGGCCATGCTCCTAAACTTGTTTACGGAGTGAAGGAAAAAAAATGGGTTGGGATTGTGAATGGAAAAGGGGCATACTTTTCATCCGAAGTCAGCATGGGACTATAATCCCCCTCAGAATTCTAACTAGGAACTGGTCTAAGAGGGGAAGGGTGAATCTTTTGAATCTTTTCATCTGCCTTGAGCTTTCCATCTCTAATTATTTGAAGTATCAGAAATATAGAAAATCAACATTATAAAATCTTTGGAGACAAATCATAGGACTCTTATTCTGTATAAATTCATGATAATGACTTCAGCTTATCTTGCTGATAACTTACTAACTAGAACTTCTTTATCATTATCCTCTTTCCTAAGCTAATTTGACAGAATAGCTATTGAGTATCATTTTCATTAATGAGCATTTATTATGTTAGACATTAGAATTCAAATGATTAAGACTTGTTTTCGGCTCTTTGCAGGTTCATAATCTAGGGTGTGCAGTTTGTGTTCATAGCATAGTGTTTATATGTACATGACAGAGTCTATAAAATAATAACTATATTAATACACAATTGTGCATGATTGATGATGAATTAGCCATAATTTATTATAACAGGAAGGGAGGGAGTGGTGGAAATGTGTCATGGATGGTTTCAGAGCAAAGATCATAGTGTTTAAGAGAATATATTGTGTTCAGAAAATATCAAGTAGGTCTATATTACCAGATCTTTAAACTTAAAGAGTTGAGAAAGGCATGATGAAAACAAGCCAAAGAAGGCAAAAGTCTAGTCAAGAAAGATGGAAGACTTTGGGTGCCACTGTATGTTAAGGCATTGAAAATTTACCCCAAGGATTGATACGAGAACTTAAAGAGTTTTTTATACAGTATCTTTATTTACATTTTGGAAAGATCATTGAAGGACAAAGATAGATTCAAGGCAGGCCTAATTCAAGATAGAGTGACCACATAATTGTTACCAAACTAGAATACATTAAGTATTCTATATTCAATGTCCACTATAATCATCCCATTTAGTAAATAGGTATAAATTGGGACCATACTTGAAAAAGTAAAATGTATAATCACTATAATTTGAAGGGATTTCATGGAACAGAGACCCCTTAAAAAGTTTCTAAAATGTTTAAGTCAAAGACAAAGAAGTTTCAAGAAGAGCAGTAACAATGAGGATAAAATGGTGTGGTGAATTTAAAAGATAGAAAATGAAACCAGGAATTTGTGATCTATTGGTCATGAAAAATGAAAAAAAGGATGGACTTTTGGTGTTAGCCCTGACATATTTAAAGTTTGGAAAGTGTCCCATCTGTCCTTACAACAAGAAAAACTTAGTAAACTGAAAGTCAGTGACACTCCTTACACCCATCAGAGAAATGAATTTGTAAGGTGAACCATCACTCATCAATCTGGCAAACCAAGAAAATTCAGAAAATCACAGCCAATATGGGTTTACCTGAGAGGAAGCCTCTGCAAGTATAAACTAGTAGGAAAAGGAGTTAAATTGTAATTTTGTTGAAATGCTGGAGGGTGAGTGTGATCCAACAAAGAATAAGAGACTCTTTCAAGACACAGTCTTACAGGGACCACCCCCACTATAATGGATTCTACCTCCCACCAAGTTCTTTTTGTAAAAGCCAAAAAAATCACTCAGTGGGTCTGACAGTTGAAGAGAAAGAGCCGCAGAGTGGTCTTCACAACAGAGCCTTATCCATCCTGTGGAAAGGGAATTATTCCCAGCTCCTGCTCCCTCTAGCTCTCCTGTCTCATATATGGGGAGGAAAAAGCATAAAGAAATATTTATAAAGGTCATAACCCCAGAATTCAGGCCAGTAAAAGAAAGATTTATCCATAAGATTATAGAAAACTGTCTTGCCCCCACACTTTACCACCACACCAGCAAGACTCTAGTGTAACAATGGATTACATCTTAAACAGCTAGCATAAGCAGATTCTGTCTAAGAAGGAGTTCTCAGGGAAGCCCATAGTCAACAAGAGAGATAATGTCAAGAACACTAGAGAAATTCTAAACTTCTGACATCTATAACTACAACAATTATTAAACATGGTCCAACATAACTTCTAGGCTAACATAAAACATAAAACATAGATTAATATAAAACCTTACATAAAAGGGCTATTTATTTCAATTCTTATTACCCAATACATCACAGCTTTCAATAGAAAATTATAAGGCATACTAAAAAGCAAGAAAAAATGTTTTAAAGAGACAAAGCAAGCATCAGAACCAGACCCAGTTGTGACGTACATTTTGGAATTAACAGACAATTTCAAATAACTATGGTTAATATATTAAGAGCTCTAATGAAAAAAATAGTATATACTTGGTAACATAAGAAAAAATTTAAAGACTCTTAGAAAGAAATCAAAAGTAAAATTCAAGGAAATCAAAAATATTATAACAAAAATGAATGATGCCTTTAATGGACTCATTTACATACTGGATACGGCTGAGGAAAGAATCAGTGAGCTTAAAGCTAAGTCAGTAGAAACTTTGTAAACTTAAATGCTAAAATAAAAAGAATGAGAAAAATATATATAACATTAAAGAACAATGTGACAATTTCAAAAGGTGTTCCATATGCATAATTGTAATGCCAGAGGAGAAGAAAGAAAGAATAGAGCAGAAGAAATATTTTAAATAGCAATAGCTGATAATTTTCAAAATGTAATGGCAAACACTAAATTACAGATCCAAGAATCTCAGAGAACACCAAGCAAAATGGATCAAAACTGTCCAAACTGAAGAAAATCAAAGACAAAAGAAAAATATTAAAATAGGAGGGAGTGGAGATTAAGGATAATTTTCAGGTGTCTGGTATGAGGGGCACCTATGAGATGAGGAAAACAGGCTAGAAACATTCTAGCCTGAATTCAGCCCTAAATCCTTTATCTTTTCTGAATAACCTCTAGAAAACCCTCCAGTATCTATTCTAGACCTGGATTCCTACACCAATGTTCCAGGTACCTTGCCTGAATTTATTTTCTCCCTTTGTTCTGCTATCCAGTTTGAGTATTGTTCCACACCACTTCTTAAAATAATATTACTTTCAGGTAATTTTTCCAATGTCATTGATATTTTGCTTTTACTGGTTACTAACATTTTAAAATAATAAGGTAGGGTGGTTTCCCTGCAGAAAACAAAGAAAGTTAAAAAGAACCTGAAGAAACAATATCATCAATATTCCTATTGTCCAAGTTAATTACTATTAAAAAGTTATGTCCCCCCCCACATGATATTCTCTATCATCTCTACCTCTTCTCTCTCTGGGTCTAAAATATGCTATTTTGTATGTCTGAAATACTTTTTCCTTCTTCTATATGCTTTCAAGAACTGTAGTTGAATACGGTGATATGAACCAAAAAGAGCTATAACCCTGGCACATAATGCAGGGCACCTTTATGACCAGGCATTTAAATTTACCAGCAAGAATAACCTCACAATGGTGTACACACACACTGTCCATTAAAGTATTCCTACTCAGTCCTTACCATTGACCTTGTGTGCCCAGGGAGTGGCAATGGCAGAAGGAGTCTCAACAAGTTCTTTCTCTGCTTGATGCTGGAATTGGGACAACCCCTCACATTTACTTCCTTTGGACTAAGTTCCTAGGTTTCTTGAATTTTTTTTTTTTTTTTTTGGTGTGGGAGTGGTATTAAAGAAAGATGCTACTTGTATTATGTTTTGGTTTGGTTTTATTCAATGAATACATGATTGATTGGGTGAAGACATACTCATATCCTAAACTTTCAAACACGTCATGCTCATTTCTAGTCTGTGCTTATTCTTTATGGACAGGAACTTTATGTATCCAAAAGTGTATTCCTAATAGCCAAAAGACTATCCCACTGAATCTTAAGCTAAGTATAATACTGTCTTACTCTACCTTTAAAAACAAAACAGATTTTTCACTTAGTGCAGGCACTAGCTTACAAACTTCCTCACTTTCTTCAAATGCTTCTACATTCATTCATCTGGGCTAAATTTTTTGTGACTTTTAGAAAAGAAAACACACAACCCTTCATTAAATAGACTCACCAAATAACACTTCAATCAAGAACAAAGCCAGTATTATGGCAAATAATCTACACTACATAATATGCCCAATTAACTGCAGTGGATGCAATTGTAAAAGATCTGCTTCATGACATTGCATTCCCTGTATTGCAAATGCATAATTTTCTATTCAAGGGCTACAAAATATAAATAAAACGTTTAAAAATCTTCGGTCATTATTGCGGAAGAACAAAAAAAAAATCAGGACATTAGAACTCTTCAATGGAGTCTATTGTTTTTGACTGGATTTTTATAACTGTATTGCCTTTTTTTTGTAAGCTGTCACAGTATAACTTATTTCACCCCTGAGGCTATCAAAGTAAAAAGGATGCTTCTTTCTCATGAAAAAGTTCCATGGAGATATTTTCATTGTGTGCCCAGTTGTGCATAAAAATAAAATCATGTTCTTAATTATCTACAATTCTATACAAAGAAAGCAACCACTGTGGTTACTCAGGAAACAGAAAAGTCTCTCCGTGTTCCTCCTAAACAGCAACACTGCGTAAGATATAAAGAAGAAATATGTTTTATTTTGAAGAAAGCATCAAAAGAGCTTGCCTGATGGGATTATAAAAGAGTCCAGTTGGGCTGAGAGTTGCTCAAGCTGGAAGTAGCACACTGAAAGTGAGGGAATGGAAAGAACAGCAGTCCCTTTAGAAGTCCTTTGAAAAGAGGCAGCGCTGTGAGCCTGAGAGGGGCTGCATTCAGCTACTTGGCTGAAACAAAGGCAGAGCTAGCTTCACATTCTTAAGTGGATGCAGAATGAAGAAAGAAAATGCCTGGTATTCAAGAACTCACTCTCAACTAAGATTCAGGATTGCTCTTTTTGGTTTTCAAGGGCAAAGGAATCTATAGATGTTTGAGAAAATATGTTGAGTTGAGCTGAATGGGGCTGGGTCCTTGGCTTATTTGGTGTTCAATCTCTAATCTTTTCAATTACAAGGGGGAAAAAACAGACAAGGTGAGAGAAAGAGATCTCCATGAGGCAAATGTTCCCTCTTATTTTTTTTATTGAAATAGAGGCCAAAACTGAGTTTGAATCTTGAAAGCATTGGGACAGCGGAAAAATTCTCTGCTGAAAGAAATGGTGGTAAGTGTGCTTCTGATTTTGCTATGCATTACCCACCAACAGCCACTTCTTCAAAGTCCTACCCACATTTACCTCTGCTATGAGACTGTCCCAGACAACTCAGCCCCGTGTGAATTTCTCGATTCATAGCACTTACTGATGGTCATGCTCGTTTGGCACGAAATCCCTATGACCTTGAATTATCATTTGGGTATGTCGGATTTGAAGTGACTTTGAAACATTCTTGGGGAGAATTCCAGCAGAAAATTGAAAGCGTAAGTCTGTTGCTCAGGAAGGGTCCAATCTAGAGAGACAGAGATATAAAGGTGGAAATCCTCAGAACGTACGTGGTAATGGAAAACAGAAGAAAGAATGGGAGGACATAAAAAAGGAGTATAAAGTGAAGAAAGAAGAAAGTTTGAAAAGAATTTTGAAGCACATACTTAAGAAGGACATAGTAGAATAGTTAGTGAAAAACAATTTCAAAATGCCAGAAGGAATGGTTACTTTATGTACGCTTTTTGTTTCCCTAAAGGGACGGGGATTGTGTGAGGGATTTCTGTATTTTCTAGAATACGTATCACAATTCTAGGCATAGAGTATACCCTAAGTGTTTATTGAAAATACATGAGGAAGAAGTCTATGTAAACACTGCTCTTATTTTTCTTTCGATTGTTATTTTCTAGCATCGAGTCTATCAGTACCACGACCATTACAGTGTGTTCATCTCACCTCTCAGAAGTGAGCGCCCCCAATGAACCTGTCAATAAAACTCTGAACTCTAGGGGGCGCTCAAGGAGAGGCGTACCAAACAAGGGTCAAAACTAAGACCTTTACTGGGTTATAATAAGGAATGGACTGAGCTTTTGGACAATTAGAAATGAATAAGAAGTTTCTGCTTTTATGTGGCTGAATCTTTAGTTCTTTCAAAACCATAGCTTTTAAAATAGTTACCATCATGGTAAGATCTAGGCTTGATTTCCACATGGAAAAGTAGTCCCAACCTGGAAAAACTAAACATCAGAAAGGATTCATGGGTTAAAAATGACAATGAGACTTAAATATTAATTTTGTAATTCAACTTGTCAAAATGTTGTTCAGGATATTGCATCCTCATCTGTAAGTGAAACATGTTTGTAATTTCTCTTTATAACAATATATTTTCTCTAATTTCAAAAAATATATATAATGTTAGCTGTAGGATTTTTGCCTTCTATGAAGTTGAGTAAGTTTCTTCATTCCTGGTTTATTTGTCATTTATCAAGTGCTTTTCTTTTCCTGTGTCTATGGATTTGTTCCTAAGTTTTGTATTTTTCTTCTCTTTATATGGTAAATTGCATTGATTGATCTTTGAATGTTACAAAAACCTTCATCTTTAAAATAAAAAAAAAATGACAATGAGAAAACGACATATAGCCTCTTACATGTTTAACTCAAGATGTGACTGGACAGAGAGGGTGAGGATGGAGAAGTGGCTATGTTGCGTGTTTTCAATAATTTGAATATTTTTGAAACAGACACAAATTTACTATCCACCATAGCCTTTTATATAATCTCCATCCCCTTTCACAGATTTTTGTTACTGTTTGGCCCCTAAAGGTATCTGACTTTGTAAAGATTGTTTGCATTTATCTGTAAAAGTACATGTTTAGAGGTTACCTTCTCCAAATATTCATGGTTAAAATATAAGTTTTCACTATCTCATAAATTCCTGTATTCTTTATCAGAAAAACAAATTTAGGTCCTTTCTCTGAAGACAGGTGTTGCTCCATTAGGGGGATTCACCAGGTCAAATGACTGAATGCACAGGCTCAGTAGTTGCCACAGTCTGTCTGCTTCAGCTCTGGGGCTGGTCCCTTCACTTACTGTGTCTACATCAACAGAGTGGAAATGCTGGGAGTATCCTTCCTAGGGGGTAATAGCCTGAATACTTCTGTTGGTTGTGAATCCTTGTGGTATTATTCACTAAAGAATTCAATAGAAAAGACAAATAGACCTGAAAACAAAGTATCCAGCACTGTGTGTTAGTCCAACCTTGTTTTTCTTGCACTTGAAAAGAAAATGAAGTGTACTGAAGTGAAAGTCCTTTTCTATACTTCTGTGATCACATTGAAGGCAAGAGACTTCACATCCTGACACAAATGAGCATTCCAAAGCAAGAGGGATTAGACAACCTCCCCGAAGCAGGCACACTGCCATGGGGCTGGATTTCCCAGGATAAAGAAAAGTTCTGCTTATCCTAAAAGCACGAACATTTCAGGTCTCACTATGGATAACCAGGAAATAGGGTAGAAAATGGTCTTCCCTACTATATACCTATTTGTTCAATGTATATTTTGCAAGCCCTAGAAATTAGTTGCTTAATTTATCCAGTCAAAAATAATTCACTAAATGTCTATAAATGTCTACGGTGTGTTGGGCTCTGCACACGTACAGAAGTGTGAGACAAATTCTTTGTGTTCAAAAGCTGATAGTCTAACACTGCTGTCAAACAAAGCTGGATTTATTGTCTCTACCCTGAACCACAGCAATATTTTGTTTTGAATCCATTTATTTAAGAGCTTTGTAAACCCATTGGTCATAAGCTCTACAGAAAGAACAAGTACCTAATATTAATTCCCAGGTATGAGGCATTCCAGACATATTTTATACTGGTGATTTTCACAGTCCCATGGCAAAAATTTTAAATGGATTTGATCAAAAGTCAAAAGGAGCCCTTTCACATGCTCTTGCTGAGGAACTTGGCATTGGGACTGTACCTAATTGAGAGGCTTTGTTGGCCGAAATGTGTTGGCTTCAAGCCCAATCACAGGACCCCTTGGTACAATCAGTAAGGCCATTAGTTTGCATGCCTAATCCCAAGTGACCTTGTATGAGTCTCCTTCTTTTCTGGGATTTTGCAGGTCCCATGGCTAAATCCTATGGGAGAGTGAAAGACACATTAATCCTGCTCTTTTTTCTCTCTCATCCTTATAGATTGCCACAGGCCACTGATTGTCCTATAAATGGAGATTCTTTTTTTTCTTTTTTAACAACTTGACAGTCAAGCTTACATCAGAGCATGTTAAAATTACAGGTGTTCCTAATTTTGAACATCAAAATGACTGTAATTTTTTCCTTTCGGACTTGGTTATAACTCTTCCTCTTTTTTTTTTTTTTTTTTTTTTTTTTCTGTTTTGCAGTTTGGCCAAGGCTGGGTTTGAAGCTGCCACCTTTGGTATATGGGGCCAGAGCCCTACTCGATGAGCCATAGGCACTGCCTCTTCCTCCTTTTTTAAAAGAAATTTTATTAAGACATACCTTGCCTATAACTGGTTTAAATGCTATCAATTAATTTTAAATTTTTTCCTGAATTATTATTCCTTCTTTTTGTAGCCCTGTTACATATTGGATTTGTACTTTTTTAGTGTCTGGAGAGTGTCTAACAAGTGTAATAGCTACTTGTCTTAAATACACCTAATGTATTAATCTCTCAGAGACTTCCTTCCTCTGTATTTTGTCTTTAAAAACCCAAAAGCAAAACAAAAAAAGCAAACTAATAGACCTAACACAACAAAACCTTCAAAAAAATAAAAAAAATTTTTTTTGTTGTATAAGGGAGAGTAAATCTAAGCTAATGTAAATTGCCTAAACCCCATCCTTCCATTATCATGGACTGGCTCTGATAATTTTTTTTTGCCAAATTGTGTCTTTCTGGTTCCACAGAAAATATTTCTAGAAAATAACTTGGAGGAAGCAGAAGAAATAGCTCTAACTAAACTAAATGTATATGGTTTCACAAAATCATTAGCAGATGGGTTATAGAATTGTAGGTTCAAAGTGATGGTGGCAGACTTTAAAAGGAGGTTCTCAAGGATTTTCTGGATGAGAAAATTCTCTCTCCCTGAAGCTTGGCTGGGACTAGACAAAGAAGGGTGACGCACTGTTGGGCTCTCCTCTTAGGACTGATTTCCAGTCCACTGAACAAGACAACGTGACAGTGACCCCGCACGGAGACCACCATAAACTTCTGGGCAGGCTGTGCACTGTCATGAATTAGACCTCTTTTAAACTTGTGAGGAAGAGGCCCCAATTTAGGATCAAACAGGAAGCATGGGTTTGCCTGAGAGGAAAACAAAGTAAAAATTATATTGAGGTTTTTCAAGTAATACTAAAATTACTAGTTTCAATGAATACTTGTTTTTAAAAATGTATTTAATCATTTATTTAACCTGCAACAAATACAGAAATGGCAAGTACTTTATTTTCCTGCAACAAATTTCCAAGGTTTCCCCTGTGATAATCAATACCCGTTATTTATGCTGGAGCTGTAGACTCACTTCACCTATACATCCAGCCCCTACCCATTAATCATAGCCTAACTTTTCCCCACCCTTTGCCCAACGCCACCCCCCAACCTACAGAAGGCCAAATTTGAACCGAATAGTGGTCAGGAATACCTATACATCATTAGGGTGTATTTTTGTTTTGTTTTTTGAGAAAAAGTCTTACTTTGTTGCCCTTGGTAGAGTGTCATGGCCTCATAGCTCATAGCAACCTCAAACTCTTGAGATCAAGTGATCCTCTTGCCTCAGCCTCCCACCTAGCTGAAACTATAGCCACCTGCCATGCCTGGCTAGCCTTTTTTTTTTTTAGTAGAAACAGGTTTCACTACTGCGCAGGTTAGTCTTGAACTCAAGCAATTCACCTGTCACTGGCCTCCCAGAGTGCTGGGATTACAGCATGAGCCACCACCGTGCCTAGCTTGGAAGACTTCTTATAAACAGGTCCAAAAGCCTACCTTCATCGCCTGTATGAATCAATCTTTTGCTGTTTGTAACAAAAATGAAACATTGTTCTTATTTTTAGTGCTGAAATTTCAAATACATTGGGTAGAAAAAAACTTAATCAAAATTAGTAAAGAAAACTTAGCTTCTTTAGTCAAATGCACATTAGAGAAATGTTGCTAAATAATATAAATGTTTTATCCCTTTGGTAAGCAGGCAATATAATCAGGAAAAGTAATGTAAAAAAAGACTACAAAAGTGGAACATTTACTAATACTTGTTGCATATTGTTTCATTGGGGGCTTACAGACGGTAAAAATAAGATATTGTTCAAATAAATAGCCAATTGAATTAATAAAAGGATTTTCTGCTTTTACTGTAATTTTGACATTTCTTTTTTCTTTTCTTTTCTATTCTCAAAAATGCGGAAACTATCTTTGTAAGAGTTGTAACATTTGGCTTGGCGTATGTAGCACAGTGGTTAGGGCGCTGGCCATGTACACCAGGTGGGTTCGAACCCAGCCTGGGCCTGCTAAACAAACAAGCAACAACAACAACAAAAAGTAGCCAGGAGTAGTGAAGGGTGCCTGTAGTCCCAGCTACTAGGGAGGCTGAGGCAAGAGAATTGCTTGAGCCCAAGAGTTTGAGGTTGCTGTGAGGGTGATATAGTGAGACACTGTCTCAACTAAAAAAAAAAAAAAAGGAAGTTGTAACATTCTACCTGGAAAAAATAAATAAATAAAACTCTGGTGTATTACTTATTTTAAAATATAGAATCTAATGAGAAATTCCTATATAAAGATTGTACTTTGAGAGTATCCCCAGAAATTTTAATATATCATTAAAGTCACAGATGTAGTCACAGATGTGTGCTTCCTGTGGACAAAAACCAGGCACATATTTCTGAGCACAATTTATTGGTTCTGACACATCACTATTCTCGTTTCTTCAGAAGTACCAGAGGATGTAAATAAATAGCTGCCCACTGCTCTATATTTAACATCTTTATCTAATAAAGGTGCTGGGAGCCACGTTGTGCGCTATCTGGGCTCACAGAATATTTATCAGAGGGAAGGGCGAGGTACTGTCATCAAGTCTGCTGAGTGATCCCTGCCACCTTGTACTATTTTTGAGATTTCAACTCATTCATATTTAGGGTGACAAAAATGGAAACCGTTGCTTTGGGTTTTGAGTGATAACAAATGAGAACTATTGCTAAATATCTAATGAATCATAAGAACCTCTGAAAGGGTCAATTTCTTTTCTGCTGAGGGCATGAAAAGTAAACCACTGGCAGAGCCTCAATACATAAACTCTTTTATAACCTACCGGAAGCAGCTACATTTTCTTTTCATGTGCGATGGTAACTCAGCTTTTAGTTTTGGACTCCCCATTTCTGTATCAATGGTTATTATTGCCCTTCTTCAGCATCAGCTTTCTTCCTAAGTGCTACTCTCAACACAGTTGTTGACTTCTCTAACGCCCCTTACCCCATCCACAGACAATGAAATACAATGTTCTCAAAGCCTTCAAGTCAGAACTTCTGGATGCTTCCAGTGACAACACCAGTGTTAAACCATGTCTCTCCTGCCACAGAGTCCTCTCTATAGCTGTTAGATCTGCACTAATACAGCAACCACTGGCCATATGTGACAATACAGCCCTAATCTACACCCATGTTCTGTCCTCTGTATGGTACACGAGCATTTATGTGGCTGCTCTATATTAAGAATATGGCTATAAGTATACTGTACTCATTGAGTGTATTAGATATGCTATAAGCGTCAGGATGATTATAGCTAACAATAATATAGTCCAGTTTCAAATAGCTAGGAGGAGGATATTAAATGTTCCCAACACAAAGAAATGATAAATGTTTGATAATTACCCTGATTTAATTGTAATACATTGTATGTATCAAACACTTTGTATCCCATAAATATCTACAACTATTATATGTCAATTAAAGAAAAGAATTTTTTAGAATGATGGAACTGCTCTGTGTCCTACTTTTGGTGATGATTATATAAATTTTAGATGTGTTAAAACTTATTGAATGGTACACCAAAAGAATTAAAAGCTCATTGTTTCAACTTAATGAAAAATTTTTTCATTAATGATATGTTCACCAAAAACTTGAATTTTAAAAGGTAGAAAAAAATATACTTTAAGTATAAAATATATACCTGTACTAGATTTTGAGTAATTAGCATTAAAAAAGAATGTAATATATTTGAGAATAGCCCACATCACAAAGTCTCAAAGCTGCAGATGCTGGCATGGACGTGGAGAGAAGGGAATGCTTTCACACTGCTCGTGGGACTACAAAGTAATACAACCTTTTTCGCAGGAAGTATGTAGAATCCTCAAAGAACTCAAACTAGACCTCTCATTTGATCCTGCAATCTCATTACAAGGCATCTACCCAGAGGAAAAAAAAATCCTTTTATCATAAGGACATTTGCACTAAACTGTTTCTCTCAGCTCAATTTACAATTGCCAAAATGCGGAAAAAGCCTAAATGCCCACCAACTCAGGAATAAGTTAAAAAGTTGTGGTATGTGTATACCATTGAATACTATTCAGCCACTAAAAAAGATGGAGACTTTACAAATTTGGTTATTAACCTGGATGGAGGTGGAACACTTTCTTCTTAGTGTATATGAATAATTTTAATAGTTATTACATGCTGAAATGAAAATATTTTCTATATATTGGCTTAAATTAATCATATTAATAAAATTACTTTTACCTGTTTCTTCCCCACCACCCATTTTTTTTTCTTTTTTCTTTTTTTTTTTTTTTTGCTTGGTAACCTGAGCTAGAGGGCCATGGGGTCAGCTTAGCTCAAAGCAACACCAAACTCCTGGGCTCAAGTAATCATTCTCTACAGGCGCCAGCCACCATGCCCAGCTGATTTTTTTCTATTTTTTTAGTAGAGATGGGGTCTTGCTATTGCTCAGGCTGATCTTGAACTCCTGTGCTGATCTTGAACTCCTGTGGGATCCTCCTGCCTTAGCCTCCCAGAATGTTGAGACTATAGACATGAGCTTTTAAATATGTCTACTAGAACATTGAAAAATATCTAACTGGATAACTTTATATTTCTAATAGAGAAAATGAGTTAGAATATGAATACCTGCTTACTATATCCTTGTGATTTCAAAATTCCTTTCTGATTCTGAATCTTTTTTGATTCACGTTATTTTTCAATTGATTTTCTCATCTCTACACTGTCTTCTTTCACATGTCCACACTGTAAAGAGATGTTCTTAAACTTATATTTTTCTTTTTTTTACCTGAAAACAGAAATATTTTTCTTTTTTTTACCTGACAACAGAAATATTTATTAAAAATAGCACACCCAAACATACAATCATATTCTTTTTTTTTAATATTTAAGTAATATACTTTAGTCAAATTGAATCCAATTTATATGAAAGTTAGACACTATTTTCTTTTCTTTTCCTTTTTTTTGTGTGGTTTTCTTTCCCTCACCCCCTCCCTCCTTCTCTGTCTGCTCTCTCCTTCCCCCATGCCCCACTGTGTCATTCATTGTGATTAATTGTCCTCAAATCAAAGTTGAATAAAATAGTTAGGAATATACTTACCCAAGGAAGTGAAAGAATTCTACAAAGAAAACAAGGAACACTGAGGAAAGAAATCACAGATGAAACAAACAAATGAAAAAACACACCATGCTCAGGGATTGGTATAATCAACATTGTTAAAATGTCCTTCCTACCACCTCCACTCATAAAGGTGTGTTGGTAGCATATGTTGGGTAAGAACTTTTGCTTATGGGTGGTTTGATGACAATCTAGGTTCTGGGGTGGATGCCTTGGTTATAATAAATATCCTTAGTATTAGTAGTTTTCTCAGTTGTTAGCTATGGGCGGTAGCAATAGTGACCTATGTGTATGGACAGATTCTTTTTCTCTTTGATGAGGGAGGATGGAGGTCCTTGAAATCCTTTTTCTTTCACTATCCCTATGATCTTCTTAATGTTGTAAATTGTATTGGCATACCAGTTTTATCTCTGAGACAGTGGGTGGTACTTGTGTGTAAGTGTCTACCACACACCCTGTATGATTGAGTCAGTAAATGCTGTTAAGGTTTGTGAAATTGACTCTCTGTCAATAGGTGGCACTTGCTGGAAAGAACAAGCTACAGTTTGGTTTCTGTGAATGGCTTTAGTCTCTAAGTGAAGCACTTGAATGCCCTAGGTGGTAGTTGGGGCCCTGAAACTTTCAGATGAGTACTTATTCTTTGGTACAGCGGATGCAGGTAGGGGAGTGAGATAGGGCAGGGCAGGGTGAGTCTGCTGTGAGTCTCCACACCTTCTGGGTGCAGGACACTACAACAGGGACTTTTCCTTAAAATGCAAACATTGTAACCTAATTTTACCACCACATTAATTTGGAAAAAAAAAAAAGGCTGTAAGGTACCTATTTTGGCAGGGGTCAATGGTCTGTTCCAAATTTCTGGTAAAATCCAGCAGGGAGGGAGGGCTCAAGTGGCCTTGCCCAGCTTGCAATTCTGCTTGTAGAGGTGAGGCCATCTGGGATTCCCATTCTGGCTGCCAGGAGTGGGCTTAGCTCTTCTCCCTCTTCCCTTGCTCTATAGTCTCCATTTCATGTCTGCCAGCAGGTAGGAGTTCAAACTAGCTGAGTTCCCCAGAAATGGTGCTATGGACTTGAAACTTCCTTATCTTGATTCTTGCCCTGGGCTGAGAGCCTAGACTCCCTTGGTGGCAGGTGTGCCCAGTGAATGCACTGAGGATGCACACTATGCTCTCTATTCATTTCTGCCCACACAGGCTCCCTCACCTCACAAATCTCCCCCTGTGCCCACAAATAGCACAGTTGATTCTTCGGGCTATGGAATCTGGCTGGGGGCTTGTCACTGATTTCCTGAAGATCGATCCCTGACTATGACTAGGGGAATGAGCTGTGAATTGTCCCGAATTGCCTATTGGGTGCTCAGGACCCCCTGCTTAGCATGTGCTGTGCTCTGATGGATCAACTGGGCCAGCTGCACCAACAGGGCCAGTGAGCAGGGAGCTCACAGTCTGAGCTCTGCTTAGTCCTCAGCAGGTATTTAAGAGGAAAGATTTGGCCCCACTCTTGGTGGAAGCCCCAGCAGAGGAAAACAGCAGCTCCTGAGAGCCACAGCTTCATTGTTTCTCTTGGCAGCCATGGGCGGAGGAGGGGAAGTGGAGGAAAAGTGTCTGAATGGAGGAAAGCTGGCATTCTGGTTGTGTCTGTCCTTTTTTCTGGATGGCAGCCTGTCTAGAATGTCTAGGCTCTGATATCACTCAGATCCCCTAGGAAACACCACCCTCCTGTTCCTCCTGCTGTCTGGGATGGAGTTAGGAAATATTTGTGTGGGATTGACCAAGATGTAAACCAAAGGGCTGAAGCCCCATGGGGAGGACACAGGTGTACGGGGTGGGAGGGGAGAAGCAATGTGGTGCCTGCCATCTCCACTCAGGTCTGTTGTACCAGGAAGTGCCCCAAGGGGCCAGCAACCTAGTTTTGTCCTCAAGAAGCTCCCAGTTCACGGGTGGCACAGCTTTTGTCACTTGAGGGTAAACAAGCTCTTCACCACTTCAGGAATCTGCTGACTGTCAGAGACTTGAGGGCAGGAGAAACAAAGCACTCCACCTGCTCTTTTTGCTGAACTCCCAGCCTCTCGGGCGGTTGTCCTCTGCTGATACTGTGTTCCTTGTTCTGCTTTATGACTTTTTCCTGTGGTGTCCATTGTAAGTTCTGGTGTTTTTTCCTTCAAAACCACATTCAATCTGTAATTGTTTTCTTTTTATTCTTATATCTATCTAAAACTTTCCCCTCTTCCTGAGAAATTCTGGCAGCTGGTGTCTCTGTCAGCCATCATGTCTCCCTCCTCCAGTACCTCTTTATGGCTTTCTCAGAATGAGAAACGTTGAAAAGAACTTTAACATGTACTTGAACAATGGATGAAAGCACTGTTTCCCTCTTCTTACACAAACCTCACATGTTGAATTGCAAACAGTTCTATAATTTGCTCTTTTATAATTCGAAAAAGAGGAATTTCATATATGCAAGTTTGAGTCTTTTATCATTTTAAATAAGTGGTAGAATCTAAGAGCAATTAATTCTATAAACACCAGTTTATTATACCTAAGCATAGAGTATATAGTCTCAACTTATAAGTTTTTTTTATCCCTTAGTGCCTGTTTTCCAACCTTAATATGAATTTCATAATAAGTAGCAACAAACATAGCTTATCAGCAAGTATTGTGGTAATTTTAAGTATTAATTTAAGTAAACAAAGTTCCTATTATAAGTAATCTCCTTTTAAGTGTGGATTTCAAATGGCATAGACAGTGGTTCTCAACCTGTGGGTCGCGACCCCTTTTAACAATGAAAATGCATCGTGGCATTAGGAAGGTTGAGAACCACTGGCACAGGATGTGAAGACTGGGAAGATTGTTATAGCATCTAGCATAGGGATCCCAGATGCTGAAGGATGCAGGGATGTCCTGAAACATAAATTGCTTGGCTTGACTCACTAGTTGCCTCATTCTGTATTCTTATTCTATATTTCAAATATCATTAAATGCTATAAGGGGATAGTAGATAAATAATTGTTAAAAAATTGTCTTTTTCTTCAAAATGGCAACTTTAATTACCACCGAGGCTGAGGGATAACTTGCTATTTTAAGGGAAAGCTATAATTTAATTCCTTCATTAAGTACCTCCAAATGTTATGAGGGATCCAAAGCAGATATGGCTTTATATTGCATAATTTTAGTTATAGAATTCAGCAGAGATACTGTTTTCTTCAGCACATATGGCCTTTTTGTTTGTTTTTTAAAAGCAAATGCTACTATACGTGTCTTACATCAAAACATAAAGATACTGACCCTTTAACTTGCACTTTGTAGAAAAAGAAAAGAAAAACTTCCTAAGCAATAATATTTCGTATTCTAGTGCAGAGGTTGATAAAAATTTTTTGGCAAAGGAACAGATAGTAAAATATTTCAGGCTTTGTGGGCCATATGATGTCTGTTACAACTAATCAGCTTTGCTGTTGTAATATCAGAACAGTCACAGAAAATATATAAAAGAATGAGTGTGGCTGTGTTCCAATAAAACTTTATAAAAACAGACAGTGGGTGGGGCCTGTGAGCTATAGTTTGCTGAGCCCTGTTCTAGTGTGAGGATGGATCTCTAAATTTAATATTAACATAGTTGAAAGCCATAGTCAAAATTTATTCTAGTTAAGCAATAAAGAAAAGTAACTTGTATCATCTTGTTTATTGAGGAATTGTGTATAATTATAATGTATTCTTAATTAAAATGATTACTAATAAAATGCTATAAAGAATGATAAAAAACAGTAGCAAAGATTATCACTGCAACATTATTCATAATAGTAAGAAAGGGAAAAAGTCCAAATATTCATTTGTAGAGAACTGGTTAAATAAATTGTAGAAGTCTGCACAGATAAAAAAAAAATGAGCTACATGTTTTTTTTTTTTTCTCCTGACAAGAAAATTTCTCCCTAGCCCCATCTCTTGAGGGATAAAAATGCAAGTTATAGAATGATATATATAATATGATGCTATTTATGCTAAACAAACAAGTCACAAAAGAATACTGCATATTCTCTGTGGATAAAAATATATGTTTGTGAATTTATAGAGAAAAGCTCTGGAGGAATACACACCAACTTGATAACGGTGATTATCTCTGGGCAGGGACTGGGCTTAGAGGTAAAGGTCAAAGGGAATGTGAACCACAAATTTTAAACAACCTTGGAGAATTACATGCAAAAAATAGCTAGACAGCCATTTACTTACATTCTGAAACAGTGTAAATGATGAGGATTTATAATTTTTAAAAGTTTAAAGTTGTAGCACATTAAATTTATAGTCTTTATAATTTTGAGGGTTTTGTAAGAAATATGAGAAATGGATGTTAGGTAAGAATCCCACCTCCACTAGAATAGGGATGTGATTTATTTATTGCACTGGCCTTGGATCTTCAGAAAAATCTTTGAACATTATGAAATCTGAGAAACTCAATAACCTAGCAAAGGTAATAGACTGACCACTGTGTTCAGCAATTTATGAGCTGTATGTCAGTGTTATGGTCAGTCTGGCCTTAGGAATTTACACATGTGCTTGTGTCACATTTTTACAGGGAAACTTATTTTGCACTGTGCTACCTTCTCAAGTGAAATCTGTGAGTATCTGAGGCCAGTGCACCTTAATTTAATAGTCACGTTGTTTTAAAATCTGATTGTTACATGTATAAATTAATGTAGTCTATGAGTCCAGACATAGTATGTATAACAACATAAAACGATTATTTATAGTTTAACAGTAGATCTGTTTTCAACCTAGCAAGTATTCGTTGTGGGCCTGCTGTGAGCTCCTCACTGTATTAAAAAAGTGAGTTACAAGAAAAATGTGAATGGCAACTCCTTTCCTGAAAGAGCAAGCCACCTCTTTGGGGAATAAGAAGAAATTAGGCAACACCAAAATACATCACCTTTTTAAATACCAACTTAAAAACACAGGGACATATAAAGGAGATTGGGGGAGTGCTGGGGGCTGTCGTAGTTGAGCTCAGCTTCTTAAGGGAGTTGTGTCTTTGCCTCAGTACAAAGTTAGGATTCATAAAGGAGATGGAAAGTCTGATGCCAACAGGGAGAGATTGTGAGCAAGAAGTCAGCGAGGCAGAGAGCAACTTCGGGCATCTCCTTGGAAAAGGAGCGTGGTGTAGTAATGCTGATGATGCCAGCACCACTGGTGCTGTGCTCGTGATGGAAATATCAGCAGTCACGTAAGCAGTATCATAGTAGTAGTAGTGCTAGGGTTTCATTTTTTGACCAAGAGATTTTAGTTGGGCAAGATACTTAAGTTTTTATACCCTTGTCTTTTTTTCATCCTCACTAAACCCAAGACCATAGTACAACTGTTTTTCCTGGGTGCTTGCCCTATATACTGAGGGTAGCCGGTTCAAACCCGGCCCTGGCCAAACTGCAACAAAAAAATAGCCGGGCATTGTGGTGGGCGCCTGTAGTCTCAGCTACTCGGGAGGCTGAGGCAGGAGAATCGCCTAAGTCCAAGAGCTGGAGGTTGCTGTGAGCAGTGAGGCCACGGCACTCTACCAAGGGTGACAAAGTTACTCTGTCTCAAAAAAAAAAAAAAAAAAAACCCACACAAAAAACCCTCTTTTTCCTAATTTTAAAGGTGAGGAATCTAGGGTTGGAGAAGTAGTATAACTCTAAGAACATTCAGTTGGGAAGTACCAAAGCTAGTATGTAAATACTTGCTGTCTATCTCCAAAGCCCCAAACCTCCCCAGGTGTGGCTGGCCCAGAGGACAACCATAGTCTGGTGCTGGTTCTGACATTAAGTAACCCCTGCCTCATTTTCTTTTGTCATAAAAAAAAGACACGGGATGATGAGATCTCTAAGATTCATTGTATTCATCCTATGATTCAGTTACTTCATCAAAAATTGGGGCTAATAGTTACTCTGTGTGGATTAGCCAATGAGATAATGCATGAAACAGTGTCAGACAAATAGTAAACACTCAATAGAATTTTAGAGCCCAATAAATAAAATGCTGTTATTATCATCTCATCACCAGACAGCTGATTTAATTCATTGCCCTGACATTTGTTCTACTGGGTACACCCTAGACTCTGGATAAGGGAGATGTTGATTGCATGGATGGTATGGCCCTTTTTATTTATGTTCAGAGTGGAGAATTGCCTTAAAGATGTGGGTCAGAGCCAGGGGGTAGATCTTGTTAGAGACCCCCTTATCTTTGTTGAAATATAACTGCATGTGTATATATTCAGCTAAATGGCAGTAGTTTTCTAAAAGTGACAGCATCCATAAATTTCAGGAGCCAAAGTGAGAAGTGGCCAAGCTAATTCTCCTTTAGATTAACTTAGAGCCAATTTATGTAAGAAGGTACATGTTTATAAGTTCTCACTTAGCATGGTCAATAGGTTCTTGGAAACTGCAATTTTTAGAGAAGTCTGTAACAAAACCGATTATGTCGTCTAATTGATATAATTAAACAATAGTTGAGTTCCTTATGGCATATTTCTGGTCATAAAGACATCATCAGATTCTAAATAAAGACACAAAACAACTCTAATACTAAATATTGAAGCATATGTGAGTTATATATACATTTAAGAAATACTAATATAAACAAGAAAATTATTTACCAAGTTTTTAGTGAATCAGTGAGTGATGGTGAAGGAATGAATGTTTGCACAGAGAAAATTATAAGGAGCACCTCCTGCCACCTTGTAGGTCAAAAACAGACAGCAATCATGGAGGGCTCACTGCGTGCTTTTTACCACGTTGTTTTTTGTCCTGTGTTTGTATGAAGATTGGACACTTAACACATTTTTACTTGACAATAATTTGTATCTATTCACTTTCCAACCAGTTTATTCCAGTTTTGGGGTTTCTGGGGGCCAGAGCCCATCCTGGCAGCTGAGGGAGCTAGGAGGAGCCAGCCCTTGACAGGCTGCCTTCCACACAGGGCACACTCCCACCTGCACCCACACTGCCTCACACCGGGACCTTGGGGAGACTTGCCACTCACCTGCCAGGGACGTATTTGGGCAGCGAACCAGAGAAAACCCACCCAGACGTGGGGAGAATCTGCAAACTCCACAGACAGTAACCCCTGCTGGGAATTAATTTTTTTTTTTATCTCATCAATGTTATAATGACACAAATTTGAACAGAATGACGTTGTTCGAGGACCTGCTGTAATTTATAAGAAACCATTACTTTCTACAGCAGAGTCTTACTTTTCCCACTTGCTCTTCCAGTAGCTTTGAATCTTCATGTTCTACTTATGTGTAGAAAATAATTCAATTACAAACCAGCTGTGCTTTTCCTTTCTTCCCACTTCTCTTTTTTGCTTTTTGGTGATTTTTCTCCATGTCACTGTTACCTATCATTGCAGGCCGAGGTGTGGGGAGGCCTGGCCAACGTGTACTCTTGGTTTGTGGCAGAGATGAATCAAGAATTGAGATTTCTAGGTTAGAAAGGCCAGGAGTCATGTGTTTTTTCTCCTCAAAAGTTTTTGACAGTGCAATAGGTTTGTTTCTCCAAATGAAGTCAGTCCTATGCAGGAGATGGGAATGGGGCTGCTCAGGTTGGGCGGTGCCTGAGCTGTGCCTGCCTTTACCTCCCTTTTTCTCCCCATCCCATGTCCTCTATCCATCATCCAGGCCTCTGCATAGGAAGATGATATAGAGCATCGCCCCATCCCTTATAATTTCACTAATGGTATAGGGGCTCTGTGAATTTTATGACACCTGCTAGAGGTTTTAATGCTTTTCCTCCCCCTCTTTTCAAGGAATGTTAGTAGGAGTGCAATGTGAAAGAGGACTGACAACCTCTTCTTGCACAAAGCAGTCTTTAGTTATTATCTATTCCAAATAGTCAGTTTCTAACATTGGATCATTATTGCAATGGAGGCACATGTTGGTAGAATATAAGTAAAATTTAAAGAGAACTAACAACTCACTAAATAATAGGAACTATATTTTTTGGAAGATGATATACATTTACCTTGTCATCGGGGGTTTCTCTTCTTGGGTTTGGACCCTATCAGAATCTTTAAATGTATATTATTTTCCGCCTCATAGTCATTATCTCTTGGTTAACATGTTTACATATAAACAGTGGCAAAACCTGAAACCAAACTCAGAATCCAAATTGGTTGATTGGCATCATAAGTGGAAGTAGCCATCTACGTGTTCTCAGAGGGTGAGAAAGCAGTGGGGATGAGTGGGTTGGGGGACTCGAAATGTTTGAAAATCTTGCAGGACAGCAAACTCTAATAGTCTCTGCCATTTGACTTTTGTCCCTTGCTAATAAGATATTAAATGAGTAAAATAAGTCATAAAAAGCATTGCATTTTTCAGTTAGACTCTTCCTACCTAAAATATACCTGCAGATCAGGTGAGATCAGCGGTTCTCAACCTGTGGGTTGCGACCCAAACAACACTTTTGCCTAATATCAGATATTTACATTATGATTCATACATAACAGTAGCAAAAAATATAGTTATGAAGTAGCAACGAAAATAATTTTCTGGTTAATAATGTTGTGGTTAGGGGTCACTACAACATGAGGAACTGTATTAAAGGGTCACGGCATTAGGAAGGTTGAGAACCACTGGCTTAGATGGTTTCTTCATATAATTACTGACAATGCTTTGCTGTTATATCATAAATACATGGACCTCCTTATCCTTGGAGGCTGTCTTATCTATTTCTTTAGATATTAAATGTGTACAGTAGGTTCCCTGTAAATGCTTTAAAATTAGACAGATTTGGCATTTCTAGTTTTTTTTTTTTTTTTTTAGCATTTCTATTTTATAAAAGTCGCAAATGGAATTCACAATCATATGATTTGGCTCATTTAATTGGTTTAGATTTAAGATACTGAGTTTGAAGGCAAATTTTACCTTCTGGATAGTTTTACTGTCATTCCTTTTGCATGTGAAAATAATACATGGTCATTATGTGCCATACAGTACACAAAAATTTAAAGACAAAAAACTACCTATGATTCCATCTCACAGGACTTTTATTTTGTGATTCCCACTTCATTGAAATATAACCATTTTAAAAATTTGACTGTAATCTAGAAGACTTCTTAATACATCTACATATTTAAAATGTATTTTACTGTGTACATTGTTCTTAATACACATTTAAGTTAATCATATTTTGGAAATTTTTACTTCAATGTTTTCTACAGTTGCACAGTATTAATTACATATTATTTCATGTAAGCAGTTTCTTATTAATGATGAATGTTTAGCCTGATTTAAAAACATATATATGTGTGTGTATATTATATATATATATAAATATAATTTTTTTTTTCATGACAGTGTCTCACTCAGTTGCCCTGGGTAGAGTGCTGTGGCATCATAGCTCACAGCAACCTCAAACTCTTGGGCTCAAGGGATCCTCTTGCTATCAAGCCTTATAACATGCAAATGTCTTTTCCCTTATGAAGGTTGTCGTTTGCGTTGATTGTTGTGTCCTTAGCTATGCTTTTCAGTTTAATTAAGTCTCATTTGTTAATTTTTGTTGTTGTAATTGCCATGGAAGTCTTCTTCATAAAATCATCCCCCAGGCCAACATCTTCAAGAGTTTTTTCCACTCTTTCTTCCAAATATCCAATGTACTCAATACTAATATGAGGCCAGTAGATGATCTAATTTATGTCACAAAGGAGAAAAACTTAATTTCGATTCAAGTTGGGGGGAGGGGTCTGAGGGAGGGGAAAGGGGGTTTGGGGAGCTCCACTGAGTGGGCACAATGTAGGGATGTATGGCACACCTTTTTGGTGTCGGATGTACCTATAAGAGTTTCTCTATCTACCATATTCAAATATTGCAACTTGGTTGTTCGTACCCTCATATTAACCTGAAATAATTTAAAAAAAGGAGATTCTCCTGTCTCAGCCTCCCAAGCAGCTGGTACCATAGGCACCTGCCACAACGCCCAGCTGGTTTTTCTATTTTTAGTAGAGATATGGTCTTGCAGTTGCTCAGGCTGGTCTCAAACTCCTGCGCTTAGGCAATCCACCCCTCGCAGAGTGCTAGGATGACAGGTGTCAACCACTGCACCCAGCCCAATATTTTGTTTTTATGAATAATATTATGGATATCCTTTTGCATTTGCGTGCATATTTCTCCAATTATTAGATTTGTTTAGGATAAATTTAGAGAGGTAGAATATGCATTTACATTTGGATAAATATTATTGAACTGTATTTCAGAATTTTTGCCATTTCCTTTTCATGTCAGTAACAACAGGGAAATGTCACAAGTGGAAATAAGGAATAAAACCATTTTTACTTTTCTATAGACATCCAAGGAAGAACTAAAGGAAATTATTCTGGAACATCTTCAGTGCAGGATCAATGGAGTCGGTCTAACTTCCTGTAAGATATTACTGAAATCCAAAAAGCAATATTTTAAATAATTTTCCCAATGATTTATTTAGAATAGACAAAGAGAAGATAATGTTAATTTTTAGATAGTATTAAAATTTTATACGGTTATATTACTTGGAGAGAAAGCAAAGATGCCTTTTTGTGGCAGAGATAGAGATAAGGGAGAAGGGAATTGCGTTGTGTATTTCTAGAGCATATTATTTGCTTAGTGACTATATTTTATAGGATGTTATTAGTATTAAAAACATAGAAATAATAGTTGTAGAGAAATATACACTTGCTTTTTTTCTGTTATAGAGATATGTTTTTAATTAGTGCCCTAATTTATTTTAATTTAAAATAATCTACTCAAATGCCACAATTGCAATCAAATACTGGATGCCATTTTTTTGAAATATTCTTAAGACAATGATCACATACTGATAAGAACATCATTATTAATATAGTCTCTGTAATGTGACATATGGCATATCTTAAATGACCAAATGATAAGTAATGAAAGCTTAGTGTATTAAGATAATAAATCATATTTGTTCTTTTTAGTAAATAAATCTGAGCCATGGAGAAAGGGGTTGTGTGTGTTAGGTGCTTGGTTAATAACATTCATTCTCAAATTATTTTTTCATCAGGGCAAACTGAATGGAATAGATATTATAAGAAGAAAAGAGTGCTGGCGAGAGGTACATGGTACCTTCACCTAGGTACCCCTCCTAGGTGAAGGGCTCAACTGCAACTTGGGCTTTACCTTACAGACACAAACAGTGTAGCCTAATTATCCTCACATAAATCTGAATTAAAAAAAAAAGAAAAGAAAAGAGCACTAGTGGGCAATTATAAGCCAGCAGTGACAGATTGGAGAAGTGTAGAAACTTGAATCCACGTGGAAAGAGAAGAGGTGGGTCTGCCCCACCAGAGCTACGTAGCAGATGGGAAATACCCAACTGGAGGAAGCCAGGGCAGCCGCTGTTCTCTTCTGTGTTGAATAAGGAGTCTTCACAGGTGCCAAGTTGTTTAGAAGACTCTTAGACAGTCACTTCAGAGGCCGGCAGTGGTCTCTCTCGAGAAGTGGAACGAAGCTGCATGTAGACTGGAAGTGGCTTTATGAGAGACAAACCACATTCTTGGGATTAGAATATTGCAATTGATGACTGGTCTGTTCAATCTCGTTCAATCCAGAGGCTACCGCGGGTCCTGCTGATTGACGTATTTAGAAGTGCCATGGCTAGAAGGACCTGGGAACGTATCTCTAAAGTTCTAGATTCTAATTTATAAGGTTTGAGACATAGTATCTCCATCAATTTTTCTAGTTTTCAGGACTGAGAAGAATGAGTTTGACAGGACGATTGTTATTGGAGCCAAGAGGGCTTTAAATTGAAGTTTGAGGCTGGTAAAGAGAAGAAAATAAGCAAAACAGAAAAAATTAATATTTGACTAACACAAAAGAAGAGTGATGAAGGTTCTGAAAATTCTCTGGATTTGTGTGTAATGACTCATGCCTGAAATCTCAGTACTTTGAGAAGTCAAGGCAGATTGCTTGAGGCCAGGAGTTAGAGACCAGCCTGAGCAACATAGGGAGACCCCACATCTTCAAAAAAGAAAAATTATCTAGGTGTGGTGGCACATGCCTGCAAGTCCTAGCTACTAGGGAGGCAGTTAAGGCAGGAGGATTGCTTGAGCCTGGGAGTTTGAGCTCACAGTGAGCAGCTGTGATGTTTCCACTGCCCTCTACACCAGGCAATAGAACCTGTCTCAAAAAAAAAAAAATCTCTGGGTAGCGCCCATAGCTCAGCGGGTAGGGCGCCAGCCACATACACCAAGGATGGTGGGTTTGAACCCAGCCTGGACCAGCTAAACAATAATGACAACTGTAACAAAAAAATATGGGCCTTATGGCAGGCACCTGTAGTCCAGCTACTTGGGAGGTTGAGGCAAGAGAATCGCTTAAGCCCGAGAGTTTGAGGTTACTGTGAGCTGTGACGCCAGGACACTCTACTGAGGGCAACATAGTGAGACTCTGTCTCAAAAAAGAAAAAAAAAATCTCTAGTGACCACAGCAATAGTGAGAATAGGGTAAATGTTGTCAGATCTGTGTGCTCAGTATAAAGTGTAGGTTTTAAGTAGAAAACTAAATTATAGCATAAGGGATGTAAGCAAGTACTGGGCAAAAGGATTTACAGCAGAAGGACTTTCCCTTTGTAAGAAAAAGATCAAAAAAATATATATGGAGGATTCAGTCTATGTTACATAGGTTTACATGGTTACTGTATTCTCACACACACAGGATTTATATGTATACATGGACACATGTGCATATTCTTATACGCACCCTACATAGCCTCAGGAAGGAGATGTACAAAAATGTTAAAGAAATCATCTCTAGGCAGTAAAATTTGATAACAGTTTTTGTTTTTCTGCTTTTGTATATTTTCAAATATTTCAACATTAAACATCTATTACTTTGATAATAGAAATAGTATTTAACTATTTTTAAATACCAGAAATATCACAACACATACTTGAGAAAGCATTTGGGTGTGGATTAACAATAAAACAATTAAACAGAAGTAGTTGTTGACAACCTTTTGAAATAGATGATGTTTTAATTTTGGGGATTTTAAACTTGCTATTGGAGTAAGTATAGGAAAGCTGGAGAATTTCATCTCTATAGATGGTCTGCCAAGATTCTGAAGAATTTATCATTTGTTTTAAAAAAAATCAATCATCTCTCAAATGATTGAGGAAACAGTGGAGTGATTGGCTACTCTCAATTTAATTCGGAATTAGGGACAAATTTGTTAGTTAAGAGCACTGTCACCTGAGAATTTAGGAAGGAACGTTTGAAAAAAATCCAAACAAAAAAGGTTTCAGCTCCGTAAATTTGGGGTTAATTATGGCCTTACAGCACTTGGCTTATACTAGATAATCTAAAAATATATAGAGATAGGTGTGATTCAATGACTTAAGACTCTAAAAGACTGACTGGTATTTAGTTGACGTAAGGAATATTTGTGTAATACATGAAGCAAAGAATAAACAAAAAATAAAAAAGGCGATTGAGTGGAGATGGTACCTTGGTATGGGAGGCTGTCATAAAATTCTGACATTGCTTGATGTCAACAAAGAAGGGAGTGGTTGACCCAGAATGCCACACACCAGTTTTCAAAGTACATGTGTCAGATACAGAACAATGAAAAAGGATTTATAGATATGTATGGAAGCAGAAAAAAAGAAAAATAAAAGATCTAGCTGACTGCTTACTTGGCCCCACCTCTATGGGATCCCGTTGCATTTCTGTGCAAGTTCTCTGTGGCATTGCCCTTGGCCATCACTGTAGGCCAAGGAAGGGCTCCCTTCCTGCCCTCTGCCCCACCTCCTTCCTGATTTTTAAGCACACTGTGTCATCTTCATTCACATCAAAAATATTTGCACATTCTAGGCGCTCTATAAATATTTGCCAATTTGTATTGTTTGGAACACATGGTATTATGTTAAAAGATGACTCTACAGAAAGAAACACTACTAAATTCTATTTAACGTCTGTTTTCTCTGTAAAGGATAATGGTTTTTCAAATTAGAAAGGGCAGCACAACCATAACTAAAAGAACCTGAAAACCCGAAGTAGGTGTAGAGATTCTCAATGAGCTCCTAGTCGTTTTAAATCACTAGAAATTCATCCCATGGCACTAAAGGAATTTTCAGCTGAGATTGTGGAATCAGTCTTGGAAATCGTTGGAAAACCCGGGAAAATGGAGAGTTGAGCCAATTTTCTGGTATTTTGAAAAAGGTGGATGCCTGCAAGTGGACATTTTCTGGGATGGGAACTACTAAATGGATGAATTGACAGCTCTTGAGAACATACAGTAGTTGTTGTGCCCACCAAGATGCCAAGCCAAGCTTATTTCCTTTAAAAAAAAAAAAAAGATTACTGAAATATTGCAAGGGACAGTGTCTCTCAGTTTATGCAAGTCACTGGAGAAAGTGTCTTGTGTCATGAGTGTGGGCTCTTTGCAGATGCTGTGGTAAGGTATTCATAGGTTTTTGAGCAAATGATCCCCCAAAGATAAATTAATCAAACTGAAGCCTGGTCTTTTAAAGAGACCCTGCTTTAATCTGATTCTGCTCCTCAACCATTTATCACAGTCCTATTTATTATTGTTTTGTAAATCAGAAAATTAAGAGAAATGGTCATTGATAGTCTAGTTAATAGAGGCAGGAACTTAAAGCCTAGCCCTGTAACAGGCTGAGTGACCTTAAACAAATTACTGGACCTCTCTGTGCCTTAATTTTTTCCTTTGTGAAATGGAAATAATAGTATCTCCTTGTGTGGTGCATTTGGGCCCTTTACATGGTGCATAACACCTGATGACCACGGCATAAATGGTGATTAATACCTATTTAGAATTTACATATGAGGAAACTAAGGCTTAGAGAGATTAAATAGCATCAAGTGAACAGTAATGGATTTTATCAGGACTCATGACCATTGTTAGTGGTATTTCATTAAGAAAATGAAATCTGAGAACCATAAATGTAAAGTTTATAAAATTTGTGCTTTTATTAACAAATCATTTGTATAAAATTGATGCAAATGTTTTTGTTGACTATGAATATATGATCCATTGTTATGATCCCAGATTTAAAATTTAGAAAAAGAGAAAACTTGAGTAATTAGACCCCATCTGGAATATGTGTCCTTTTCTTTTTGTCTGGTCATTTGCTAAGAGGGACAGACTGGGGAGGCGGAACTGAAGGCACAAGGGGACTCGCCCGAAGAAGCGGAGTTAGTGAGTTTGGGAAGCGGCAACTTTGAAAGACGTGTGAGTGCCCAGAACATCTGAAGGGTGTCACTGGGAGTGGGACTGGTTTATCTCGTGACGTGTTGGGAAGTTCAGTTTGACCTTCACATCTGTGTGAACCTTCAGAACCTTTCAGAAGTGGGGTGCTCTGTCATTCACGGTGGTCAACATCATCTTCTGCAAGTCCTGACAGGGGGAGAACTGCCTGTCAGATGCCTGGAGGGAATTTCCACCTTGGAGGAGGCTACACGACCTCTGGGTCCTCTTCCAAGTCTAAGGATTTATCTTTCTGTGGGAGACTGCTTCTTTCAAAAGAATGCATTTTCCAATGAGAGTTACTCGTTAAAGACACCTCCTCTGTTTTATTTTATAAATTTAATTGATTTTTTTAGAACATATGCAAGTTGCAAATATAAGAAATATATTTTTCATTTTAGAAAATGATGACTGTTTCAGGATTATTGGAGAAACTGTAATTTTAGTTAGTAAAATTCAAAGCACCGAGTTCATTACATTACAAGAAAGGCAATTTCCTCTCTGCAATTAATTGTAAGACATTTCTTTCATTATTGAAGAGAAATCGTCTGTGTTTAAAGAGCGTTTATGTTGCAATAAGAAGGTGACATTTCTTTGACGTTTGTATGCACATAAGGTAGGGAACTTGTAGGGAAGTCTAAGAACACAGGAAGTGCAAACTTACAACAAAATAACTTTCACATGAACAGCTACTTGATATGTATCAAATATACTCTTAGACTTCATAAGGTTATTCATTTTAGAACCTGGGCCTGTCTTTCTTTCTTTTTAATCTCTTAAGATTACTGGCTGCAGTTTTATCTTGCCCAGATTCATAACATTATGTTAGAATTTTGCTGAATAAAAAAAGAGTCTGATTTTAGTAGTGAAGTGTGCCTGATTCAGTCCCCGCCCCCCGACCCAGGTGTCAGGCCAGCCCAAGCTGTTTAGCACAATGAAAGTTCTTGTTTGACCATAACTGCACATCTCACTCCACAGGCAATCAGCATTTTAATTAGTGATTCAGAGGAAAGTCATTGTCCTCTAGTTGCTTTATCATAATTGCCAAATAATTTTCCATTGAATAAATAAATAATGTAAAGGAGAAACCTCCCCTCATGACGCTGTCATTAAGCTTTCATTTTTTTTTTTTACCCCCTCATCTGTATTTGTATTAACACACAGCCCACTTGAAAGGGAGTAATTATAATGGCTTTCTGACAGTAGCCTGTGGTTTTAAAAAAACCAGGGATGGTTTCTTTTTCTGCCCCCCACTTTGCACTGCACAGCTTATTTTAAGGTTTAGCTAAAGGAAGCTCACGGTGGCTGGTGTCTGTTCAAAGGTGTGTGAAAGTGAGTGATTGATTTGCTGTGTGCATCACTGGAACTAGGTAACTTGCATTATGACTCTGATGTACTGTGTAATTGATGCAAGTCCTTTCATAGCATTCTGAGATTGAAATCAATATTCATTTGGAGTGCAACAACTGTAATAAACTACATTCCTTCTGTAAGCAGTGGTCTAAGGCTTTGTAAAGGATCAGTTAGGAGTGACAGATTAACATTTTGGTCGGGCCAGGGTCTATTTGAATAGATATGAACGATGTCTTCAAAACGACCCCATTTGAAACCGCTGGTTTCATGAAATTAACTTTTTGATTTTGCTGTATAGAAACTTCTTTCGCTTTGCCTTTATATGGATCTCGCTTCTGTCCGGTAACAAACCCGGACCCAACGGAAAGGAGCAATAATGATGCTCGCGGGTAGTTGATTTTCACAAAAAATCACCACAGAGGTTATTTATCTCGACAGATTTTTAAAATACCTTATCTGTAGTATTATACCCTTCAAAATATTGATGATTGACATTTGGATTTGCATGCTTGTTTAAAAATGAATGTGTCTTGATAATATCTAGTAATGAGGAAAAATTCAGATACCAAAAAGATGCATTCTGAAGAATAAAGAAATCAATATCAATTATTTCTTAAAATTTTGTAGAATATTTGTCATCTTAAGCATCACTATGTGAGAGCCAGCATAATTTAAAGGCCAAGAGTATTGGTTTTGGGGTCAGACAAATTTGGGTTCAAATCCTGGCCAGCTATATCCTCATGGACAATAGCTGCAGTTCACTCCTCCGCAAAGTGCCGGTCACAGTAACCACCCCGAGTAATGCCAGGCTAATTAAACAAGTAGCATCAAAACACTCGACACATTGCTTGGCACATTTGAAGTACTTAGTAAGTGGTGGTAAGATGTAAGGACAATAAATCTTGCCCATTTTTCTTTTCTTTCTTTTATTTTGGTCAGAATTCCTTTCTCTCTACCTCATTTCTACCGCCTTGCAAGTGTCTCTCAGACCCTCAGTGGCTTACTTTGCTTCTCTGCTTCTGCCAGAACAATCTTTTAAAAATAATGGTCTTGGGCGGCACCTGTGGCTCAGTGGGTAGGGTGCCGGCCCCATATACTGAGGTGGCGGGTTCAAACCCGCCCCCGCCCAAACTGCAACAAAAAAATAGCCGGGCGTTGTGGTGGGCGCCTGCAGTCCCAGCTACTTGGGAGGCTGAGGCAAGAGACTCGCCTAAGCCCAGGAGTTGGAGGTTGCTGTGAGCTGTGTGACGCCACGGCATTCTACCAAGGGTGATAAAGTGAGACTCTGTCTCTAAAAAAAAAAAAAATAATAATAATAAAAAATAAAATAAAATAATGGTCTACCTAAAGCCGTTCATAAGTGATTACTTCTTCCTATGTCAGGTCAAACATTTTCTTACTCAGCTCAGGGCAACCCACTAGCTCCAAATTGTCATTCTGTGGCTTGCGGGGTTACTGAGGAGCTTAGGGAACATGCATTCTGCAGGGTTTGGTGTGAGAATGCATGTTCCCTAAGCAGCAGCATGGAAATCAAAGCCAGCATTTGGCTAAGATTGGGCGATGTTCTGAGTGTATTCTCTGAATTAAGAACTATTAGCTCCATTTTACACAAGAGAAAATTGAGACACAGGGTAATTGGCACATAGCAGTTGCCCAGCGAGTGGTGGCCATTTTTACTGTTCTCCCACCTAAGTACCTGGGTGGTTTTCTTGCTTTCTGCAAATATGTATTTTCTTGTGCAGTAGGAGTCATGAATTGCAGCCAAGAGTCAGCCTACAGACACTTTGGGTGTGGGCTGTACGGCAATTTAATAATAAGGGATTTTCACATAACAACGACTTTTTCACATGTACCGCCACCCTCTTGCCATTCTAACCATCCAAATCCCACCAATTTTTCGAAGCAAAGACCAAGTCCCTTCTCACTGAAGTCATCTCTAATTATTTGCACCGTAAGATTCTTTTCTCTTCTGGGCTTCTTCAGCACTTTTGTCTTTACACATTTAGGTAATAAATGTGGTCAAATGTGCAGGATTTTGTGTTGTTGACTGTGCTTTCTCCAACCAGGTTCCTGTAGTAAAGGACAATATAATACTTGTAGTAGGAAGGATAATAGAACAATAATGATCAAAACATACATTTTACACATACAGAGGCCATCTCGGAAAACCACACGTCAAGGCCGAAACCATCATCCCCAGTCCAGTGAGGCGGCCAGTGAATGGAGACTCACTGAGGTTGGGTGATGGGCCTGAAGTCACAGGGGTCTGGACGATCAAACCCACATCCGTCGGACCCCAAACCCTGGGCTTTCCTGTCCTCATTCCCCAGGCTGCCTCTCCTCGGTGGCCCCCTGTTCACCTCCCATATTTTTAAGCATGTCAGAGGAATTGCATGACTGGGTTTCAATAGGTATATCTACATTAGTTTACAAAATACAAGGCATAAACTTTCTGCTGACTACGGGAAAATAGTGAAGATGGAGATGATGAGTGAATACAAAATTACTTGACTACATTGGCGCATAGACTTTCAAACTTGAAACAAAAGTAGGTATAAGCCTATTTATCATGCTATAAGGTGTTTTCATTAAAGTTTTTAGAAATTTGGGTGGTGCCCGTGGCTCATCAAGGAGGGCGCGGCCCCATATACCGAAGGTGGCAGGTTCAAACTCGGCCTCGCCAAACAACAAAACAGAAAAATAGCCGGGTGTTGTGGCAGGTGCCTGTAGTCCCAGCTACTGGGGAGGCTGAGGCAAGAGAATCGCCTAAGTCCAGGAGTTGGAGGTTGCTGTGAGCTGTGTGATGCTATGGCCCTCTACCCAGGGCGATAAAGTAAGACTCTGTCTCTACAAAATAAATAAATAAATAAATAAATAAAAATAAAGTTTTTAGAAATTACACATTTTCGAAGATTGGAACATATTATTTTTATGTAAGCAAACGTGTTTAATACACATTTATAAACTTTGTAATGCTTTCCTTGCCCTAATTATCAATTTTTAATGGGGTAAGGAGTCTATTTTACTATTATTTACATTCATCACAAGAGCTTTATGATGGCTTACTTATTTTGCCAGTGTCATGTTCAGAATTTTTTGTTCTATGGTGGTTTTGTGGTGATTTACCATGTTTTAGTTAAAAGTTGGGGGTGTGTGACTTTGCCTTTCTGAGTGCAGACAGAATCTACTGCCTTTAAATTTTTAATCCAAAACTATTAACAGTTTTGTAAAAAGAAACAGTTTTATCTAAACGCTGCCTTCAAAGACATCTGTACTTTTCCAAGCAGACATAACAAAAACAGTGGCAAATACAAGTTAAAAAAAAAAAGAGGCCACAGTAAAACCTTTCTCAGCCCTGTCTCCTGGGTTGTCATCATCAAATATGGCTCCAGTTAAGATCACATCTCTGACACAGACGGTTTGACAAGAAGCAATCTGAAGGCTTTCAGAAAGAAATCTGTCTGTGGTAGTTTTTGTGTGATATAAATATTACAAGGTCAAATTCATTTTTTTCTAGTGAGACAAAATGTTAACCTTACACTTGGATTCAAAGCTGACCCATGACATCACTTTTGGAATGAATATTTCTTTTCATTGGAAGGGTGACATAATCTCCATATTTCTTCTATGTATCTTATTTCCTAATTTGACTTTGATTCCCAATCACCTTTTTTCATACACGTATTGGTGCTTTCTGCCGCTGGAAATAGATCTGTAGGCTGTTAACAATTATTGTCATTCCTAATACATTCTAAAAATGCATTATAAAGGTGGATTGATTCTGTAGCTTTATAATAACCGGAATGTGGCCTGGTAAAGTGGATGGGAAGAGTATTCAGAATATATCCTTTTCGTATTAGATGCTGAAATACTTTAGCAGTTTTGGGGCTTTAGGCAAACATCTTTTTCTGGTCTTGGTATAAAATAATGACAAATAGAGCATTTGTCTAGAATATTACTTTATGTTTAGTTATATTAAAATTGGCAGCTTGTATTTGTTTAGTGTGCATATATTTATGGAATTAACAGAAATCCGCTAGGTAGAGCTTTGCCTTATTATCCAGTGGGTCCCACATAGGCATATGTTCAAATCCATTCAACAAACATTTATTGAACATGTGCTACATGTCAGCCACTAAAGCAAGAGTGCAAAGATTAAAAAGATACTGGTTGTTCCCTTAGACGTTTACAGTGTGGGCGAATTGCAGGAAAAACACTTTCATTTGGTTTTGGTAGAATAACTTGGCACAGCTTTTGGACAGGACAGTACAGTGATACACACTCAAGTCTTTATATTCAAATAGCCACATGTGACTGGTGGTTACCATGTGGAATAGCACAGGTCTGTAGGATGAGAATACTTTTCATTGATTGAAAAATCATGTTCCCGAATCCTCTGGGGTTGGAGGGAAATGCTTACCACATTAAATGGTAAATTTAATATTAAATGAAAAAAATCCAGTTATAAAACATTATTCACCATCTTGATCTTAGCTGAAAATTACATGCACAAAGTACTGATACACACATAAGAATACAGAATTACATCAAAATTTCACATGGGCTAACTATGAATATAGGGATTATGGAAAACTTTCATGCATGCTTATCTATAGTTTTCAAACTTCATAACGAACATGTATTGCTTTTGTAATCAAAGAAGACAAAATGTGGAGAAAATTAGTCTTTTCAATACTATAGAACATAATACCTATGCAATAAGTTTTTAACATCTAAAATATTGGATACAGTTTTGCCATTAAAATACCTCCTATAGCTATTCTCTCAGGACTATTTTATTCTTAAGTTATTGATGCATTTCTAAACTTGTTAGGGCACTCTTGAAATGTGTCTCTATGCCCACTAATAAAAATAATGGTAGGTTTTCATAGATTTTAAAACAAGAAACTTAGCATTAAAAAAGAGAGAACAGAGGAGGCTGCAGTGATCACTGAGATTTTGGAAAGTAGAGGGCAGCTGGCTTAAATGGTTTTGAGTAGGCTTTGGAGATCAGACAAATCTGGGTTGGAGTCTTGGCTTTGCCACTGATGGACTGCAAGACGTTAGATAAAAGAAAGCACTTTAAGTTTTTGAGCCTTGTATCCTCAACAAAATAAAAATAAAAAATGAGAATATCAAGATGCACCTTGCTGGGTTGTTGCCAGAATTAAATGTATAATCCATGAGACAGACCAGGCATAAAGCACACAGAAGGTATCAGTGAATATTAGTTCTTTCTGCCTAACCTCTCCTCACCCCCAACCGTAGAGGGAGTCCTGGCATGAACTTGGAGGTGTTCCCTGTAAGAAATGTTGGTCAATACTGAAATCAGTATTTAGTCACCCACGCCTTCTTAGGAATGGTAAAACGTAACTATAGTCCAGAAAGAAGGAGGGACGAGGAAAGAGAGGAGAGGGGACGGGGGAAGGCCTGGAGGAGGGAGGGTATTTGGGGGATCCAACCTAATGTGCTTAATGCAAGGATACATTTCTAAACTATTAAGAATAGAGTATGAATGTTTTTCCCACAACGAATAAGTAAGCAAGGAGATGGTTATGTTAATCAGTTAGATGTAAGCTTTCCGCATTGTGTATCAAATCAGCACATTCTACCCCATAAATGCATTAATCATACACAATTATGATTTAATAAAGAATAAAAAAAAACAAAAAAAAGAAATGTTGGTTAAAGCAAGTCTGCCAGGTTAGGAAACACCGGGGATTCTCTTTTAGACTTGGTAAAAGTTTCCAAGTAAACTAGGGAACTGATAAAATAATTAGAAAAAAGTATTTGGGTTTTGATTATTTGAAATAAGTTGTTTTAGCTAACAGGCACAATGTAGGGTATGTGATACACCTGGGTGAGGGGTACAGCTGCAATTTGGACTCTACCCAACAAACACAAAGCAACCTCATTGTCTGTACCCTCATATTAATCTGAAATAAAAAATGAAATTAAAACTAAAAATAAAGTGTTTTAAAGCAATGTCCTTTCCTCATTGAAGCTTTCCCTGATAAGATCAGCCTGGACTCGTCTCCTGCTTACCCTAAAAGGAACAAGATTCCAGATCCCATGTTGAGTTTAGGCAGATCAATCCAAGATATGTGTCAAATGTAATTGTATCATCAGATGGCTATTATTTAACGGCATCACACAGCACTTCCTCCTAGTCCTCTGCCTACAGGCTGCTCTCTGGGATGTCCTTCCTGATGCCTCTGCTTTTGTTCTGACCCTCCTAGGTGCCTCTTGCCCCACTCAGTTGCAGTTGTATGAGAATCAGCTGTCTTTCTTTACTGGCCCCCTGAGTTCTTACAGCCCTGTTGGTTCCTCCTTGTAGCCGCTGTCTTTACCACGTTGCCAACATCTGTTTGTGAAGTTATTTAGGCGGAAGTCACTTGTGTATAACAGAGCCTGTCCGCTAACGGAGGGCTGTCAAAGAGATTTTCCTTTTTTTGTTGTTGTTCCTACTTGTTCACGGTTTTGCACATTTTGCTGGTTTTTCCCATTTTGGGGAGAGCTAAAGAGGAATCAAAATCTATGCCCTTTCCTGCCCCCATTTTAGCTCTTCCGCACAGTGGATTTGTGGCCTTGGTACTATCGCTTCCCATTCATTCCCTCCTACGGCACACCTTCCTCTTAGCTGCAGGACACTCAGTCATTTAACAGTTTACATATATTCTGAGTCTCTTACACCTTTTTGATTGCTTTTATTAATTCACGGATCTTGTAAATAAAAATAGATTTGGCTTCTTGAATTCAGAACTGAGAGTTGCTCATCCCTTTTCTTCCTCATTTTTTCTCCCTGTACCACTGAAGCTGTTCCTCTTATTACAGAGTCCAGCAAGGCTTAATCCTTTATAGCTAAATTCCAGGGCCTCCCTAGGACCCGCCAGCCCAGAGAAAGTGGTGGTGTTACATGTGATGTGCTTCATGCCCTCCTTTCTGCCCAGTAAGTGTATCATTTTCTCCAGTTGACCCAGCGAAGGGAGGTTAGCAAAACGCTTCTAATTCCTAGGTCAGATCACAGCCTTCAGCCCGGACCACCAACGTTGCCAGGGGATTGGGCCACTGCCAGACACTTGGAGATATGCACAAGGGCTCTATTTTTCTTGGGCTGAATTGAGTAGTCTTCCTGCTCCCTCCTCTTCTAGGAGTTTACAGAGATGGAAAATAAGTTTTCTCTTTTGGCGAAATAACAAGGCAGTTCAGAGATGGACGTGTTTGGGCACCGTGTCAGGAGGAATGGGAATCATTGGAAAAGCTGTAGTCTGTTCATTTTCTAATCCTGATTTTCCAGCCTTTTTTTAAAACAAGCTTTTCTCCTCTACCCCATTTCTCCCTCTCTCCCTTCTCTCCTTCCCTTACTTACCTCATCTCTCTCTCTTGCTGAAGATCTGTGTTGGTGTAATGAATTTCAGGATTGTCAGAAAGGAATTTCGTTTTTTAAAAAATGCTCATTTACTTAACACCTGGCTAACGACTTATACAGATTCGGTTAAACTGGTCTCCTCTTTTTCTCTCTGCCTCTCCCCTCACCCCCTCTGATTTTCTCGTAGCCCAGCTTCCACTTAATTTTGGCAGCTTGGAGATCCCATTTTATTTTATGAATGCTCATGGAGGAGAGGTAATATATTTGCCCCCACCCTCCAAGTCATCTACATTTGTTTTCTGTATTATATGATTTAGTGCCTGGCTATAAACGGCTCTATTACAGATTCCTTTCCCTTCTGTGCTACCCTTTAATATGTGAATTTACAAGGGGCAGTAGATCTCCCAGAAGCAATATACATATTTTTAACAGTACGTGGGAGGCTGAACTAACTTGTGCTGAGAGTAATAGACTGGACATAAAGGAAATGGGAATTGGCACAAATAGCCGACCTCAGCTACAACCTTTTCCTGCACCTTCTTTTCTATACCACATGATACTGCGTCCATAGTATAGTCAGACCCATAAAAGAGAAACCGTCACATATGTGGTAGGACTGAGTTTTCAGTCTAATGTGACCCAGGCTACTTCATGCAACACTTAGTTGTTCGTATAATGTCACATTTTTAAAATGAATTTTCAGAAGTATATTGGGGGTGAACTTAGTGCCTTATGCCTTGGACCAGCAGGTAGGTTTCACTTTAGTCTCGGTAGTGAATCTTGGTTACTCTCTGGTTTTTGAATTGGTTTTGGCCTCCAAAATATACTTGTGTCTTAGGAACCTTAGCTTTGCCTTTAAGAATAACAAATGGATTTGAAAAAATTGAGAAGATTTTTTTTTTTTAATAGTTCAACCTCAGTGTCATTTCTTGACAGACTTTGTCATTTCTGGGTTGTGTTTGGTGACCACCCCCCAGGTATTCCCAATTTTAAAACTGCAATAGGTGGACTTTGAGAATTCTCCTTTACCAGGGAAAAGTTTGCACAAGGGTGAGGATGTTAAAATGAGGAAGAATGTGTGAAGGCCACCACAAAACGAGCACCAAACTGTAACTCGGTGCCAGAGACCATTATTCTGCCGCTACTTTTTTCTCTTGATGCTGGGGTCTCGCTGTCAGCTAGTTTTGGTCAACTGGGACTCTGCAATGTACTTCATTCCTCCCTGAACTGTAGCAATTAATACAGGATCCCTATGCCAATTAATATAGGCAGATAGATAAATAAGTAAAAGAGACACATAGACATTCTGGTCTGGGAGGATTATGTGCAGGTACAGTGGGAACACCAGGGAAGGAAGAAGTCTGTTTGCCTGGGAATAACAGAGACTTTACAGAGGAGGTGACAGGAGGATACTTTGAAGACAGGCACGGATGTGAGTTGGTGGAAGCGATTAGAAGGTTGTTCGGGCAGGGAGCATAGAGTGTGCAAAGTCAGAGTTGAGGGAGGGCCTGGATGGATTGAAGATCAGTGAGGTGCTTGGTGGGGCCAGACAGAGGGGCCACAGGAACAAGAGGATGGAGGTGGTTTTGACACAGCAGTGCTTGAAAGGCTGGTATCCAAGTTATGTGGCTCAGGCTGCTGTGCGCAGTGGGGAGTGTTGGCTGTTAAGCAGCGAAGTAAGATGATAGAATCAGTTTCTTGGAATAATATCGATTTTAATATTTAAAAATGGATCAAAAAGTGAAGAGTATTTTAAAGTAAAAATGAAGGGAGACTTTGGTCCAAAGTGAAGAGGATCATTTAATAACCTAGAGCAGACTACTTGTAACATAGATTCCAGCTTCTTAGGAGAGCTCTTGAATCTCCAAAAATGAATAATGATTTTTTTTATCAGCCCAGGATTTCCATTAATAGTTCTCTTTTATTAGGGAGACTCATCTTTTGAAGGTTTTGAAAATATGATATATTATCCACTGTTTATCACACTCTATGAAATATGAGTTGGTAAGTTAGCCATTCTGGTCTCTGACATAGTGGTGCATAATCTTGGAAGGACTTGAGGCCACTGAACCTCCTGATCAAATGGAGTTGGGTCTTTTCATTTCTGCAATGGAGACAGCCCTCTCCAAAGTGTGAATGAGCCTCATTGGCACAATAGTGGTGTGAAAATTCTGAAAGCCAAAACCCAACTGGAAGAACTGCCCCTTAAGAAAACCATCCTAGCTTAATTATATTGACAAACTACATCCTTTAAATATTTGCTCTCCACAGGGATGGTACCAATTTATACATTATGTGCTTATTGATACTGTTGGTATAATAGTTGCAGAATTACGACTTTGAATCAATTAAACTGTTGATTCAAGTGGTCTTAACTATCTCAGCAAGTTCTACCTCCCTTTGGCAATGTTTAATAAATGCAAATCTAAAATGCTGCCCTGGTAGCTTTAAAAATATGCATATAGTCTGGCTGTTGAGCAAAGTAGAAAGCAAACCTGAACATTCGGATTTCAACTATTGATGCAAAGACAGAAAGATGATTGAATTCCGTCTTAAATTTTATAGAACTAAATTTAATGGTGAGCACAACCGTGCTCTGTGGTGATTGTTTTCAGTGATGCTTTATTAAGTTACGTGATGGCAGGGGTTCAAACTCAGTGATTGCCGAAATGGTAAATTTAAGGAGTGTTTGAGGTTGCCTGCCAATACACAAGTGTGAGGGTTTTCAAAGTGCAGAAAATGTTATTTCCACCTTCCCACATCTGTAGCTTACAGTTCTTATTCAAATAGTTTTTAGGGAATATATTTAATATACTACTTTAAAAATGTTTAAAAATCTCATTTTATTCCCCAAAGATTTGTTTCTTGCTGTTGCGATTAGATGATGACAGCTAGCTGGCTTTTAAAATTGATCAGGAAGTATTCTGGCAGTCATTCAGTGTTGTAATAGCACTTTAATGGATATGAGCTATTCACCCAGATCAGACTCAATGTCAAAACAGGCAAAAATACAGCTGTCACTCTGGACAACAAGATACTCATATGCAAGCAGCTGCTTAATACACTGTAGAAAGGCAGCCTTTTAGTAATATTTAAAAGGTGTGTCAATGCCAGTGTCGGAGTGTACTGTAAAGTCAGGGTGTCCCATTAGAGGAAGATGAGGACGTGTGCATTTTATTTGAACACGTCTATCCTATGAAAATACTGTCTGCATACTGTAGAGGAGACAGCCTTATACATTTCTTTTCTGTTTTAGTAGAAATTTTTATTCATTGAATACATGCAAACACACACACACACACACACACACACACACTTTTGACTGTTGGTTGCAGCCTGGTGTTAGTACAGTCAAGGCCTTTCCTTCAATCTCCATATGAGGGTAGTTAACCTGGTACTGAACTGCATTTGAACGTTGATCCCCATCTCCAGCTAGTCAATGTGTGCATACAGGCATTGATTTTAACAAGAGCCTAAACTGAGGAAAGCACAATCAGGACAATTACTGGTGAAATTAATTACAGCATCATAGTGGTGGATTGGTGTCAAGAGCACAGAACCTGACTAGCACCAATAACTTGCCATCTTCTGTCACTAAAAATTTTGAAGCAATGTCATAGTTATTAATTTATTTTTCTCCAGTTAGTTATGTGAAATATGTACCAAAGGGGCAGTTTATCACCCATCTTGATGGATGAGGCAACTGAGATCGTCTATGGTCAAGTGGATGCCAGTGTTACACGCCGAGTTATGACCAAGCGTAGATGCCCAGATTCCAAGTTCAGTTCTCTTTTTATGGCACACGACACATTCCTACATTCATGGTTTTAACTCATCTGTGTGTTCTGTGAGCACCTGTTGCGTGCCCCAGATTGTTCTAGGTATGGCAAGTGATACGAAGTGATTAAAACAGAGATCTCAATCTCACAGAGCAGAATGTGGAAGGAGGGAAAGGAAATTACTGCATATAAATAGACACAATCCCAGGCCAAATACATGTCACAGTTGAGAGGGAAATCAGATGTTGTGGGTGTGCGTAAGGCAATCCCACACGAGGAAGCCTCATCTCCTGAGATGACTGTAGGCACCTTTGAAGCAGACTGTGAGAAGGTCTTGGTTTTCCTGGGTGAAGAGTAGATTGAGAGCAAGGACAAAAGTGTGTCCAGGTAAACAGTGACTGTTCATGTAACCAGAATACAAAATAAATGCAGGACCAGGGTACAGGATACGGCTGAAAAGAGCCAGACTGACATGTTTTAACTTAATTTTGCAAACAGAAACCACTGCAAGGCAATGACAGATTTGAACCATACTTTAGAAAGATTAATTAGCAGTGGTGCATAGGCGAGATTGACATGGAAAGAGTAGGTACATGAAAAGACCAGTTAGAAGGTTCTTACAACACTCAAAGCAAAAGGAAATGACAGCCAGCACGAAGGTGGCAGCATGTCTGTGGACTGTTTCTTTGTGGAGCTTCTGAGTGCATTAGAACACCGCAGCACGTGTGACTAGTGAGTACAACCTGACTTCCACCTGCTAGTACCCTTGCTCCAGGATTTCTCTGGCTGATGAAGCCCTTCCCGGGGAATTAACACAGTCCTCAGTGACTGATGGAAATGACATGTAAGTACACCAGCTTCTTCACCCCTTGGATGGGATTATTCTGAGATGCAGTTTACACTGCCTCCCAGTTACTTGGTGGATTGATCAGAGGTCCACAGTGGTCGTCCTCATGGCATGTCCGTGTTAACTGCTTTCTCTTCCCTTCCGATGTTCCTTCAGTCACAAAAATATTGGTGAGCACCTGTAATCCCAGTGACTCGGGAGTCTGAGGCAGCAGGAGGGCCACAGCCTGAGTCTGAGGTTGCAGTGAGCTATGATGATGCCAGCGCTCTCTGCGCAGGGCATAGGGTGAGCCTCCGTCTCCACAATAACAACAACAACAAAGAACAAGGCAACCAAAATAGAATTTGGAAATCGCAAGTCTTTATCTCATGTTCTGTCTGCTTGTAGGGGATCCTAAACAAAGATAAACTCAAAGTTCCAATTTGATCTTTGAGCTCACATTATGTGAGAATACAGTAGTATTCTGAGTCTGAACTTCTCTGGCACCAAGTTCGAACTTTGGTTCAGACTGGAAATTATAATTCTTTTCAGTTGTGATCCCAAAATAGTTTCAGCTTATCCATAATCTTCTCTAAATATCCAAGGCAGACTGTCAAATCAAATAGAAACTTGCTTACATGATTTGGCTCAATCTCTTTATGGAGACAGAAAAATGTAGATTGTAAAGCATTTTAATGAAAAGTAGAAAAAATCGTCTTCAATCGTGATGCCTTACTGTCTTCATATCACTCAAACATATACATAGACCTGTTTGTCCATGGATATGTAATACATATTGTATATGTCCTTGTTAAATCTGTGAACCAGTTAATGTCCATTGCAAAATTAGTAGATCATGCCCACAGTGGTTCATTTGTTTAACTGATGCCCACACTTTCCCACTAAGAGCTGTCATACTTCATATAGTAATGACACCATCCATGTGTACAGTCCATGGCTACACTCATTACCTCTCTGTTGCATTCTAACATTTTCCTAGAGTCAGGCTTTGTTTATATTTATTCCTTTGTCCCCATAGCTGGTATTTTGAGATTTCTTTAATGTGTTAAAAACAGGTGGTCAATTATTAAGTTAAGAACAAAATTGCTATTGTAGGCACTGGCCCTTAGCCTTTGAACCTTATGCACACTGTAAAACTATTTATTTAATGATGTTTAGAGACCTTATTTTAAAAAAAAATATCAAAAATAACTTATTTTAAGTTGAAGTGGTGATAATTATATTAATGTAAATCAGATAATCAGTCACTGAGGATAAATATAATGGCTTTTAATGGCTACACTTTTTGTGCTAAGTTTATGGAGGCTTTTATTCTAATTTGAATGAGGGCATGTTTTTGTGTGGGTTTAATAGTTACTTCTTATTTGCTTTTCTCTTTTTAAGGGCATTATTACTGAATTTAGATATGAAAATATCAGGCATTATTACATGAACTCAAGAGTCAAATTACATTAGTGTCTTTAAAGAAGGATTAACAATTTAAATTCATAAAAACATTTTATCTTAAAATATTTCAGAAAAGATTATGTAACATATTGTAAATAAAACCTTAAGTCTTTTATGCTTCTTTTAAAATGGGATTAACTTCATCTATATTTGTTGGTAAATTTGGTATTATACTAAGCTGGCAAAGAAGAACCAAGATGGTCTTAATTCTATAAGGAAATATTCTGCAGAGTTAGAATTGTAATATGGGGAACTATGTGTTAATGGACATATTAATATATAGCTGTTGCTTTAGGTATTTAAAATGTAAATATTTATACGTGCATATTCTACAGTGTGTATATATGTTGTATTTTAATAAAGTAAAAAGCACTGTAGGGCTTGGTGTGGATATTTTGAAGGAAGTTTTTGACTGTAAACATGAAAATAGTTATATTTAATTTGATAACCCTAGATATTCCTTCCCTGGAGCAAGTGCAGATCAGAGGGTCCTCAATGATCTCATTTCATGAATGAGAAAACTAAGGCAAGGAAAGGAAAATGACTTGACCGAGGGCGTCACAGGACCAATGATAAGCTTGGGACACTTTACTCATTGTCCTTGAACCTAACTCAGCAATTCTGGCTCTTTAGAAAAGTTTTGTTAAGGCAAGTTATTCTTTTCTGTTAAGATCACCTGTCAGGTTGTAAGAAGCCCATTTCATAGAAAAAAAAATGCCAGGTTGCTTGCTTTATGAAACTAATGCCAATCACATAGATCTGATGATTTTCTTTTACTTAATGACTGAACTAATCAGTTATTTTGATTTTTTGCAGACACCTAATGAAAGGACATCATTAAAAAAGTTAGTCTTATTTTCTGAATGTATTTAGTGAATTTGGCATATAAATTAAGCCTTGCAAACCATCTATTTAATACATACATGTTATTCGCTAACCAGGCAAGCAAAAATCAAGGACCTTTTAGAGGACATTCTCTAAACTGACAGTGATCTCTTTGATTTGTTTTTATCTGTTATTATTACCTGGGAGAAGATTTTTTTGTCTATTTTGATGTGGCTAAGACTTGCCTTTGGAGAATAACAGCCTCAACCCTGAGACGGAAACCCTCGCTGGTGCTTTTTGACATTTCAAGTATTTTTGTGTTGTATTAGAGCTTAACCTCTACTGTGCACACGTCTGATCTCCCCAACTAAACAGTAAGCTCCGTCTTACACATCTTCAAATCCCTTTGAGTTCTAGCAGAGTAACATCTCATAGTTGCAGCTCAGTAAATATTTGTTGCTTATTTCAGAATTACTTTTAATCTTTTATTTCTTTTTTTTTTTGTCATTTAGGGTTTTGAAAATATATAACAGATCTTAGGCAGAAACTTGAAATGCTTTTTATCACTCGGTGCAGCATTTTCCAATTACTTTGCAAAAGGGATTGCCAAGGGATGTTTTGGAATTGTCTGGGCTACCAGTGTGGCTCGAAGGATAAACAGACTTTTTGTTGACACGAGCTCTTCTCTCTGTACCATCTGTGTTTTACCCTCTATAGCAGCATCGTTACACTCCTGGGTTTAGGTACTGGGCATGCTTTCACTATAGAGGAGATGCCAGTGCTGTTTGGTCACTTCCTAGTAGATTTGTGGCTTTCATAGAATGGCTGTGTGGAAGTCCAGTTTCTTGGTCTGAGGGAAAAACAGAAACATAGAATAACAAAAACAAAAGCACTTATTTTAAGACTTCCCTGGAAGCTGATTCCTTTTCAAATTTATGCAGCACCTACAGCCTTTTGGTTGGCCTTCCCTGAATTTCTTCATCTTTTCCCAAGTCAAAAAGCTCTGCAAACCAGAGGTGTCTGAATTCTGGGGTAGTGGGGAAGGGTACTGGAACCCTTGCTTAACTTTTTAGCAATGGCCTTGGTAATGGTAGAGAACCAAGCCATATTATTAAAATATATTATAACTGTGACTGCTTGATAAGAATAAGGTGCTCACAGAGAACATTGATCAAGGTGGTAGATGGAACAGTATTACTGCTATGGTCCTGCAGGGTCGCTACATTAAAAACCTTTGGCCAAAAAGAGGGCACTGGACACAAAGAGGGTAGAAGGAAGAAAGCCGACTAGCGAAGTCCAGCCAGCAGAATTCCTGGACTCCATAATTTTTCCAGGGCCCGAATAAAGCACAGTACCTCATTTTTCACTGTGGTACATAACATTTGAAGCAGAGATCTTCTTAAAGGTAACTTAAAGATTTATAAAGTGAAATAAAGCTCTCCATACATCTAGCATTTACTCCTAGGATTAATAGCCGTATAGTATGGAAGGAAATTGTATTGTCTACGTTCAGGATGTCAAAAACCAATGGATGTTTTCAAGTTTCAGGTACCTGAGTTGAACAGATCATGTGGGAATATTGGAACTGCTCTGTTCTGCCTCAGACCCATCAAGGAGCTACCTGTACACAGATCTTACTCAAAGCTATGAGTAAAGTAAAGATATAGCCAAAGCTATAGCTTGGTTGCTATGTTGCAGGGAGCCCATAGCTGTCATATGAACTGGATATGCAGTTTAAGGCTAACCTGGACTTGGCATCCTCTTTTTAGCTTTGTAGTTTTTTTGTATGAAGATTGAACTGCTGTGCTTTTGCTTAGAATGTGTTTAGAGATACCACGGTTATTGATTGAAAGCATGGATTGTTGCTTGTATAGAGTGGAGAAAATATCAAAACAGAAGCCAAGAATTATCTCAGGAATGAGTATAAGAACTAGCTACCTGAATTAGGCTTTCAAAATTTTGACATATTTGCGAGTTCTAGTGTACTATACTGGAGCATGTTCAATCCTTTCTGAATTCATATTGTATATTAATATCGGTGGTTGAGACTTTTAAAAACTTCTCAAAATGACTATACTAGCCAAAATATTTGTTGGAGAAATGAATCCTACTGTATATATTAATGATTTTTAAATGCAGATATTTCCAAATAACAAAAGCTTTTCTGAGATGTCTAGGGAAGTTGGATGGATGCCTTGGAATTAGTTGAAGAAATTGGTGAAGTATCAGTCAAATTTCATAAATAGTTTAACAGGCAGTTTCTATATTACTCTTTCTCTCAGTTGTTTTACTCTATTAAATTGATCGTCCTCCCAGATGACAGATTAGATTAATTATCCTTACAGATTTCTGTGGATGTTTGGACTTTTTTTTTTTTTTTTTGGTACTTTATATTTAAAATTATAGGCATTTGGTCTATTGTGGTATCATGTCACCTGATTTCCATCTACCTTTCTCCCATCCCTGTGTAGTTTCTTCTTATTTATTTATCAACTTCACTTTGGGTCGGGGGGAAAGATCTATTTCTTCTTTTCCATTTGAACATTTTTTTTAAACCTGTCTGAGCTTTTTAAAGTTTTCCTTTGTAGAATGAAAAGAGAAAGTTTTCCTTTGTAGGATAAAAAGGGAATGTGCCAATTCCTTCTCATTTTTCCCCCTTAGGCAAGGAGGCTTGAGAATGAATGAAATGATTTAAAAAAATCTATCAAGACTTATGCCTTAATTGCCATCTCTTACTATTTTTGTGGTAGATAGCTAATTGATCCTCACTTATAAAATAGCAAACAAGAGATACATAGGGGGAAAGGGCGATGAAAAGACCTACATGGATGCCACTTTAATACAAATAATGATTGGTAGAGAAATGATATAGTAAGACGATGTCCCTGGGCTATTTCTAATATAATCTTGGTTTTCTAAAAAAAAAAAAAAAATGTTTATTTTTTAAATAGGAAAAACCAGTATTTCAGAAATGTTTAAATGTTTATGTGTGTATTTAAGTATGAATGGTCTGTGTAGTGAAATTAGTATTCTTTTTAAAGAAATAATGCTGCTGTCATTAAAAAGCAAATTAATTTTCATAATAGTTGGGTAGCATTTGTGGTTAGCTGTACTATCTGTCGAGTATGAACACTGGAAAATCGGTTTTCTCCAATGGGAAGATAGAGAAAAAGGCTGCCTCGTTTGCTAGTTGTTTAGAATTGTAAAAATCCAGTCAGCTATTCTGTTTTCCTAAGCTCACCCAACTGGTCTAAATTTTGAAGATGGAAAAATGCTGCTGGTCACAGTCAAGGGAGAGTACAGGGTCATTGTAGATTAATGACGTTTATCAGAGACAAACGGGAGAGTTCATCAGTTATCTTAGGAAGGTTTGAACCAGGATAAAGTTAGGTATGAACCGATTCTTTGATCTTACTGGGCGTGAACAGCTTTTCAGAGATGAGGGAGACGAACAGACCACGAGATGTGTGGACGCCGTCGGTATCCCCTGTGTTATGTCACAGATTTACCCAGGAGGCCGGGGCCAAGAATCCTTTTGAAAGGTTCGTTTCTATTGGTTAACGTCTCTCAGTGAGTGATCTGTGGCATCATTCTGACCACACAAACGGTGCTCATTGTGAGGTCACGCCGCAGAGCTATTCACCTGTCTATGTTTTATGCCCATACATTCATGTCCGCTCTTATTGCATGTTTAGTAAGTACAGGAAATGAACTTCCTATAACATAGTTACCTTTTTTAAAGGTACATTCTTGCTACCAAGGGAGGCCTAATTTCCATTATATTCACTCTGCTACAGAAATACTTAATGCCAGGAAGGAGATATTTACTGGAATCCACAAGTCCAGAATTCATCATGATTCAGTGTGAAATCCACTGCCCTTTGCTCCCCACCCCCTCTCGGACTGGAATGAAATGTGCCTTAAACTGAAGTGAAATACATCACATGCGGCAACAGTGGGCCCTCGCTTTGCCTCTATTCCTGGTGTGAAATCGATACACTATCTTTCCTCCTGACCTGCTTCGTGACCTCCATTGCAGCTTTCATGCTGAACAGCAATTGCTTTGAACAGTCTGGGTCTGCCACAGCTCACAGATGATTCTCAGCTTCTGTCTAAAACTGGTGCTGATAACAAAGGCTTGATTTTAAATAATGCAGTTGTAGTCGTCTTCTAATTATGAATTACATCTGAGTGCAAGCCCTTCTATTATTAAACACTTTCAGTAGCAGGCACAGTACATGTGCAGGCCGTATGCTGGGGCCGGGAGCCCGGGAATCAGGACTTTAAATTTCTCTGTCTACGTTTGAATTGATAGAGAAGGGGAAAGAGACACAAGCTGTATTTACACATTTCAGTCATTTTCTTGGTAGAGTTCTGTTTGGTGAGACATTAAATTTTTTCCCTGTGTGGATCTATTTATTTCTTGCAGAAAAAATTTTGAATACCAGATTATAAAGGCTTCCACAAGAAAGGACCTTTTGACAAATACTTTTAAAAAATTAAAATGAATTTTATTAGTGAGATTTCAGAGTTTAGGCTGTCCTGTCGGGATTTTACCTTACTAGAAGTGGCAGTATCCTGCACTGGTAATTTCTCCTTTGGATTACTCTGTAAACCAAACTGGGGGAAACAGAAGTACCTACTGATGGCTTTTTAGCCATTTTCAGGAGGCTATGGAATGGAGGAATTTATTGTTGCAAGGAAAAACAGGCATTTTTATGTACACCACGGAAACAACTGTGTATTCAGCTAGATTGGTTTACTCATCTTTGCCAGACCAGAAATCAAAGACATGACTAGGGTGCTGGGTAGGAGTAAATTATTTTGATGTGAAATGTGGATCAGACGGATTTGGGGGGCGGTCTTTATGAAACAATTATGTATAAAATAAATCATTCTTATGTGTATTTGGTTAGTACAGAAATTTGTTTAATAATGAGGAACACATAGTCATCATAAAAGAGTCCGTAGAACGGGAATTGCATCATCAGTGGTACTTTCACACTGTACACTCACATGTACATCCTAGGAGGCCTTTAATACGTGTATGACTTCTTTACTTCCTTATGTGGTTGGGTGAAATCACGGAAGGAAAAAGTTTTTAGAGCCCTAAAGTGGTACTCTTAACCAAACCTGCATCTCATAGGTATGTGGTTTTACCTAAGTCTTTTAATCTTTCATCACTTTGATTTTCTTACCTGTAAACTGTGGTTAGTGAATGAAATTATGTTTAATATTTTTTTCTTGTTGAAGACTTAGGTATTTATTAACACTACTAATAACTCTTTACATTTGCACACAACTTAGATTTCTCTAGTTTTTTTTTTTTTTTTTTTCTCTCAAAGCATCTGACCTCAAAGATCCAGTCAGGCAGCCAGAGCTTATTCCTACCCTTCCTAATTTTTTGAACAGAAAACTATGCCACTGGATAGGTAAGTGAGTTTGTTACAGTTGCACTGGTTGTTAAGGAGCTGAACTAAAACTAGACCCGCGCCAACTGACTGCTAGTCCAGAGCTTACTGGGGTGGGAGGTGATGATCTTTTACAATATCAGAATTTAAAGGTAGGGATTTGCTATTGTAGACTCTGTTTTAATTTGCTCGAATAAGGTATTAAGTATCCTCTAAAATTTGATGCACTTTGATGGTCTCTAGTGATTTGTTCATTGTTGTAATATCTAATGAAAGCAATATGCTTTCCCAGCACAGTTATTTGTGAATAACTCCACATCAGTGATTTACAAAATAAATTATATTTGTAAATGCATGTATACCTTAATGTATCAGTAGTGAACGAAGGGAGATATTTATCAATGTAGTGACATACAAAGTGTGACTAACATTGTTCAAAGACACAGTGATTTTGTGATAGTTATGATGATTTCTTCACTGTAGGATTTAACTCAACTCATCTGAATTAGCAAATTGAAAGCCTTCAACAAATGGTCATATTTCTTTCCAAATGTCATATTTTCTTCTTACATGGAAAGTGCTTTTTAAAGTGGACATAAAATACGGCAAGATGCCTATGGCCACACATTAGCCATAAAGGAGGAAATAGCGCGTAGAGCATGCACTATTATACGTTCCACTTCCTTAAGGTAAAAGGTTGGGTACTGTGTCCTGGGAAAAATTTGGCTAGAGGAGCTTCCGATTATTCCTCCTTGCAGGACAATTCCTGATGTACTAGGGCTTGTTCATTACACCTGTGGGGTATTCCAGCTAGATGCTTTGCCTAATGAGAAATCATATGTGGCAAAGAAGGACTAGTGATGAAATCAACGTTGGCATCCTGGGCATTGGATCCCATCTTTGGAAGCCCTTGTGGATGCATGGCTGTGTATCATGATGGAAAGGAGAGATACGTTCAAGGAATTTGCAGGGCATTTTATGACATGTTTATTAGGATAGAACTATCTATTCCAATTGTTGTAGAAAACCCTTGCCAAAATAAAACCTTTGCCAAAATATCAATAAAGTTGAGACACATTTCTTGTTGTCCTCCCAACTATTTAATCATATGCATTTTTGTCTTTACTCTTGAACAGGCCACATCACGCAACCACTGTGAACCTGCTCTCAGCATTAGTATTATCCTTGATTACACTTCAGCATTTCAATTTTAGTCCCAATTTGAAAGTCTGCTATTCCTATGAAGATTTTTTCCATGAAAAGAGTAAATCTTGGCTACAATTCAATGGTAATTCAGCTTAACCAAGTTAAGAAAAGCCTTTTATTCACTATGGTTATTTTGAGACAGTTGAGTACAGAAATGTGGTTTCTAGAGACAGAAAAATACAAACTGTTATAGAGAGCCATTTTTTTCCTTTAAAGAAGACAGTGCTAATAAATCTTGTTGAATCAAGACCTTGGAAGAAACTGAAAATATGTACAGATCTCAAATATACCCAAGAAAAGTACTTTATATTACCTTGCTGTGCTGCTTCATAATGTGGTTTTAGTTGAATGTAATCTCCTCCACTCAAATTTATTTTTGAGAAATTGCCACTCTGAAAGTTGAAACCATTTTTGTCATTCAAAACAAGTGGAAGATCAATACTGAAGCTCTCCTATTAGTTGGCACAGTCTACTTGAGCGTTAAAAGATTTATGATAAGAACACATTTCTAAATATATATTACACACCAGTGGTACAGTAAAACTGCAAAATAAATCATTTTTTTAAGAAGAAGGGGGTGGTCTATTTATTATTGAAATGCTACACTAAACTATAATTCGGTGATACCTTATTCCAATTAAGTTCTCCTTAGCAGTAATCCTTCCTTATGATAAGTAAAATTGAATAATACAGAGTATGTTCCCTCCAATGAATTGTTGTATAACAAGACTTGATGGTAATTCTACCTTTCCCAAAATTTGTTATCAGGCAATTTATCTTCTAAATAATACTCCTGAGTACCAAAGCTGAAGTGTTTTGGCTTCAACCCAAATCAAACTTGAGGAAGCAGATTCTCCGGAGCATTTGCCTAACTTCGTAAATTTAATTGTTATAATGAATAGAATACATGTATCGAGATTCCTTGAGATTTTACTTGTTTACTTCTCTTGGTAAGACAGAGCAACATGACAAAGGCTGTTAATTCTTATTGGAGTTAAAAGAGGAAAAAAAGCACTTAACAAAATATATGATCATGAAACATTAAGTACTTTTAAGGTCCAATTCTGGCTAATAATCTCAGAGAAGTTCAAATTTAAAAATATTCTGTTATGCCACAATAAAATAGATGATGGAAATTAAAAAAGAAACCCTTCCTAAATATTTTCTGTAAGACAAAATATTCCGATGAAAATATTTGCATGCCCAGAGGATTATCTTCTAATACTGTACTTCTTAGTATTTAGTCACATTTCCTCAAGTACAATTTCCTTTCTTTCACATATCTGCAAACACTATATGTTTCTTATATTAAAAAAAATTTTTTTGGACAGTGAAATCCAGTATAGTTCTCGTATCAAACAAATATTAGTATCATTTGCATGTGCCAGAGGTCAGACAGAGTTAATATCATTTCTTCTTGCTGTTTATTTTAAAAACTAATTTTATTTTAAAAGCTAATTTATTGTGGAGGAGGCCGAAGGTACTATATAACCCATTGGCATGAATAGTCATATTAATTTTCATACCAAAAAAGGTCAATATTAAATAACTATTGCTAATTTAGGGTAATTTAGCAAAGGATTTTTTTTTTGGCCATTTCTTTTCCTCCACTCAATTGTAGTTATAGTGCAATCTTCTTTAGTCTTACAAAGTTGAAGCAGTGTTTTTAGATGAGGCAATCACTGTCCTTCACTCATATTTCGATTAGAGAGGAAGGCCATGCCCCTTGGAAGACCTATACATTTCTTCTGATGCTTAACATAGCATGATTACCGTTGAGCGTCAGTTGACGGATGTGTGTCGCAACAACTCTTGTTTATTTTCAGTCAATTTAGGAGAGTGTGTGGTTTCTGACTTGATATATTCATTTAGGATTCATTAAACCACAGACGTGTGCCAAGCATTGTGCAAGATGTAGCACGTGATGAATTTCTGTCTTCAGAACTCTTGAGCGTTAGTTCTTCAGGGGAGGCAGAGAAGTAAATGAACCATTGGAATGAACTGTGGTTAGTGCTCTACTAGTAATGGGAACAGGGGACCATGAGGACTCAGAAGAGGGCTGGATCCATGGGGATCTCGGAAAGACTCCATGGAAAAGCTAGTTTTTTTAAGTTTGATTAAGAGTGGAAAAAAGGATAGGTGTGTGGTCAGGTGAAAGCTAAGGGGTTGTAACAAAGAGACTATGAAATAGAGAAGCTAAAAAAAGAACCTTGCAGTTTATCTCTAGTTCATTGAGCAGCCTCAGATGAGTGGCCCGGTTGGAGGGGTGGCTGTTTTATGCAGGGACACTCAGGGTCTTCTTTCCTATTGCTTTAACACTAGCAGTTTTCTTGTTTGCATAGTCAAAAGTGGATTGTAGTTACTTCAGTACAGCTGAGGAAAGGAAAAGGTGTGGAGGAGAACATACCCTGACCTGAAAGTGGCGTCCCTCACTTCCCTCCACTCCCACTGGTGCCAGTGTAGTCACACGGCTACGCGCAGCTGCGAGGGGTGGGGGTCTAGTCACAGCTCCCTTACTGGAGCTCTCAGTAGACAAAGGCCAGGGCATTGAGGGCCCCATGTCGTCATGGATTAGGAAAAGGACTTTGATAGTTGCTTTTTTCCGTGTGCACCTTTACTTCGGAGATTTTTTCTGAAGTAATCTTAGTATTTTATAGTCCCCTCCCCCAACTCCACCTTTTAATCTGAAACTCTTAAGTTGTGACCTGCTGTGAAGTCGTGTTTTCCTTTATGTTAGCCTTTTCAGAGGCCTTTCCGTTTCTTATTTTGGTTTTGGTCACTATCACAAATTGAGTTAATTCAGTTAGCAAGTGACCAGAAGATACCATGTGCTTCCTGATGAAGTCAGAGAGCAGACAAGTGTTCCTGCCTCTGATGGGAGGCCGTCTTGTCATTACCTCACGTTGTGCTGACATCTTGCAGAGTCGAGTCTGCTCCAGTTCACTCTCAGGTTGTCGTTTTTGTCCTAGCCAGAGAGGTTGTTAAGCTTAGTTCACTGGGGCAAGAGGGGTGCAGAGAAGAGGCTCATGACCAGTTCTTATTTGAGTTGGTGGTATTTTTTTTCCTTTTAGCCAAAAGTAGTTTGGGATAAGGCTTTAACAGTCAGCCTTTAATTATGTCTTAAGATTGTGTAGAAAATGGTTAGAGGAATTGCCTTATAAGGAAGGTACATTTATTTCCAGAGCCTTTAGACTAAACAAGAGGGAAAGTGGGCTGAGTTGGGATGGATGTTCATACCCTATAAACATGCTTTGCTTTAATCCTCTCCTGAGCCTCTTCTGAGGTGGTTTTCAGTATAGAGCGTCTGGACTATAATGATACTAGCATAGAACCATGTCCCTGTACAGATTCCCTGGCCTTGCTGGCCTTACAAGAGTTATTAGAATTGAAATTCCAACATGTAAAGAATATTCACAACTAGAGTTCACACATTAACACTAAAACAAAACAGCAAAAGCTTTGCTAGAGAAAATTTGTAGCAGATAAAAGATGTGCTCTTATTTCAGAGGCTGGTCAAGGCATAAGCCAAGTCAGTCCCGAGAAGGTTCCCTCCGGTTTGCTGGGGAAGTGAGAGTCAAGGCCATTGTAGGAGAGAAAATGACATGTTCAAAGGCATGTGGCCATGTAGAGCATGGAAGCTCCAAGTGGTGTGGGTTAGTGGTGAGCAGTGGGCAAGTGTGGGAAATGGTGAGGGGTGAAGATGCACAGTTTGAGATGAGCCTTGTATGCCAAGCCGTGGGCAGTGATTTGTCTAATCAGACTTGCATTTGGAAAGCCCATTTCTGATAGTGGTATGACTGATCAAGTGCGGGAAGGTGAGTCTGAACCAGGAGAACTTGGAGGAGGCTATTGCAGTGATCCAGAGAGGTCATCTCCCTCAACTGAGTCTGGGGCACTGTGAATGAAGAAGTGACAGATGCAGAAGGGCTTGATGACTGCTTTCAGGTGGCTAAAGGGGGAAGGAAAGACTCAGGGCCAGATCTGAATGTACTATCTGGGAGAAGGTGTGGGGCTGTTCTCTGAAGTAATTCCAGCAGGAGATGGAAGAACCAGTTAGGGGGAAAAGGTGATAGGTTCCCTTGTTGAAAGATCATGTGGAAGTCTAAGAAATGTCCAATAGGTGGTCAATATACAGGCCTTGGGTTCGAGATTAAGATGAGAACTAAGGATAGAGAATTGGAAGTCAATAGCATATGAGTACAATTTGGAGCCAAAAGTTTAAAATTATCCCACTAGGTTATTAGTTAAAATAATTCTTCAGTAACTAATGCTGTTGCCATTGGTACTTTAATAGTTTTAATAAGCCAAGCAATTTCATTGCCTAAAAATTTCTTCAAGCATATGCAAACTTAATCGGCAATGATAAAGTTGGTTGGTAACCAACGAGATTATCGAAATGTAACACCCACCCCTCCGAAACCCAAATCCCATGCCACTGTCCTTTCCTACTCAGGATAAAGGAGGTAAAAAAAATCAGATGGTAACCAGAAGCTCTGGTATCGGGGTGGATGTGGTGATAGAATGTGGGTGAATCTTAACATATGCATTTGGAACAGGTTAAATGATTTGCACCTGTTTAATGAGCCTTGGACATATGATTGTTTTCGAAAGAAGGTAAGAAGCAGAAAGAAACATTGGGTAGATAGGAGAACAAGTCTCCAGCCTTATCAAAACAGATCCTGAAAAATGCAGACAGGCCCAAGAGAGGGTGATCAGGAAAACCTCCCAACATGAATGCTGAGGTATCTTAAGCATAGAAAAGTTTTTGTTTCTTTAAATGCTTTTTGGTAATGTCAATGTAAAGGATGTTGTCCTGGAACCTTCTAATTCTCTTTATTACCTCTCTGTTAATAACTCTGCATGCTGCACCTTCCCAGGTCTCTCATTGGAAGGTGGGTTTGTGCTGGGTGTTTGTCCTCGCTCTGAGACCTGTCTGGGAGTCACTCTTTGGGTACTCTGATTTAATGAAGAAAAAGGCTTATGAAGTATGAATAGATAATTTGGAGATGATTATTTGCATTTCAAGCAGATTGTTCTTTTAGCAGAATTTGCTGTGGGAAGGAATAGTCCTTTTCAGAGAATTGGCTGTTTGGAGAAAGAAGTATTGGACTTGGGGTCAGAAGAGCTGACCCAAAAACCGAGCTTCCTTTGTTATTGTGTGACTCAAAAGCTCTAAGTCTTGGTTTCCTTATTTAAAAACTAAAATATTAATAAAAGTGCACAGCTACTGTGCAGATCATCTTGAAGGCTGTCAGGTATTATAAAAATGTAAGTTATCCTTGCTCAAATCTGGTCATCCTAACCTAATATATACCACGTAATTCTTTTAGTGTTGGGGTTTACGTACATTGGAAATTGCTCTTCCTTTCTCTTCTCTTCAGATCCCTGAAGTCAGGCGGTGCCTTCAGGCAGAGCTTTTGTTCCAGCCATTGTTCCTGCAGTGGTTGGTTAAGCTTCCTGAGCTGCTCTGACCTTGGGAGGACTCCCCCTAGTCCCCACTGGCCTGCCGGTCTCTACCCACCCTTTCACCACCATTAACAGGACAGTGCCTCAAGCCATGTAGAACTTGCATTTTAATGTCTTTTGTTTCTTTGTCTAGTTCCAGGTATGGCACTGACATAATTTCATCACCATTATGTTTCAGAACTATTTCCCAGAAGTCAATATTAATGGAGAAAGAGAGGTCGCAACGGTAAATAGCCCATTTTGCTGAGCTCTCTCCTCTCAGAATGGGACCCAGAACACTCAGAGGTTTTACGATGTAGTACAGGCTAGCCCTCTCACTCCCATTTGCCAAGAGCATCCATAGCGTTCAGTGTGAAGGAAGATGATGTGTTTAAACATATTTGGAAAGGGAAGTGTTTGATGGAGAATTTCAGCTCCTTTCAAGGAATTATCTTTTAAAGGACTTACAAAATGTGGATCAAAGCCAGTTTTGAGGTCACCTTTCTGTGATTTGAAGTCTTCCGTATCCACTGGAGTTACATCTTATCATTCTAGCTAGCAGTGGTGTCTGCAGGCTCCAATTGGGGTTAGCCAGCACCCCTCATTACCCCTGCACAGTGACTAATGTAGGTAACTCTTGGTAAATGTTTGCTGGATTCATGAATTAGTTATGATGGTTGTTACCCTTTATGTTGTTCCAGGTGCTGTGATCAGTGCTTTTATGTCATCATCTCTAATCTGCATGAAATATAACATTTAACACTGTTGTTCCAGGTTCAGAGAGACAGCGCCCCCTTTTCCGTGTCACATAGCTGGTATTGGCCAAGCTCCAATTTGCATTCATGTCTGTCTGGTTTCAAACCTTGGACTCTTGAGCATTTCTTAGACATACCTCCCAAGAAATGAACAAATGCTGGGACCCTCAAATATCAGGGCAGTAAGAAGATGGGAATAGAAAGAGAGGTCCATCTAATTCCTTCTGTTGTGTCTGATCAGGGTATATCTTGCACAGATACTTCTAAGTTACCTTCTTAGGTTTTTTGTTTGTTTTACCTTAAGGTTTAATATCGTATAAAGCTTGTTTGCCTTCCAGAATTAAAAGGGACTGCAGGAATACTCCGGGCGGTGCTGAGAGAGTTCTGAATGTATGTTACAATCTACAGGGTAGAGTCTAATTGGAAACAGACTCTTAGGCCTTGTTAAAAGTCAGCTCTTCCAAATACCAGTTTGGTGTTTAATCCATCTGTTCCAGAACCTGGTCAAGTGGGTGTTCAAGCTGGTTCAAATCACTCCCCATAACAGGGAACTCACTCATTCTGACTAGATTTAGCCATTTGGAATTTTTCCTTAAGTAGAAGTTTGTCTTCTTATGTCTTCAACTCATTGGATCCAAGTCCTCTGTGTGGGTTCAAAACAAATAGGTATCTTCTCCAAGGCCACATTTCAAATATTCCGAGCCCCATGATCTTTGCTGGGTCTTCTTCTCTCTGGAGGACTTGTCCCCCTCAGTGGCTCATCCTCTGCCCTGGCTCCTGGTCTCTTATTGTGATCTCACTCTCACCTCCTTGTAAGGGGGAGGATGTAGAAATTAACATGTTACCGCTCATGACAAAAAACTTACTAAGCATATGTACTTTGATAAATGTTATTAACTAAATCACCAAGGAGATGATAGATTATCATGAAACAAAAGTCTATTAGGGACATAGTTTATCTAGAAGAATTGAAAGCATCATGGCAAAAGC
>CAUYRH010151998.1:95000-130802 GCA_963574655.1 Perodicticus potto
GCATCTTAGGAATTTGAAAGGTGTGTTATGTATAAATTAGCTGTCACTTTTTTTCAATCCTGTAATGGAATGATGAGTTGTAATTTGCATAATCCTTTAAGAAGTCAAATTATACTGTCATGTAGCAGACTTAACATGCTAGCTAAGATTTCAGAGCTTTGCAGCTAATTACTATGTACCTTACAGGACAGTTAAATTGAAGTTGAGTCCTCTGTCTTTGGTGCCATTTGCTTTGTCCATTACTTAACTGAATCTGCACTGTGGGTAACGAGGTGTTGTTACTATCTCTGAAGTGAACACTGTGCTCTGAGGGGAAATGGCATTTCAGTATATCATAGTTTGACTTGTATTGCCTTTGCTAAGAAGAAAGTTGTTTTTTTTTTTTGTTGTTGTTGTTGTTTTAATAGTAGTCCAATTGGAATCTTCCAAAAGAGGACAAACATTTATGCTTTCCAGAAGATTTATGAAATATCGATGGATGTAATGTTAGCATTTCATTAAATTCCCCAATAGAAAATGGAAAGTAACAAACATAATTCCACTGAAGGCAATGGTCTTTATCCGTACACTTTGCAAATATACCTGGGTTTATTTTTGTCTTCATCCTCTTAACTTCTTTTGCAGTAGAGTGTCATTGTTGAAAAAAGTGCCCCCTTTTCCTTAAAAATCCTTTCTGAACACAGTTGGTGAGTTCTACTTTCATTTACTCTTCAATTGGTTATAGAGCACTTTTTTTTTCATGGTTTCCATTTAAAAAATGCTCAGGAAATTCGGGTGTCTATGAAAGCTGCTCTCTGTAATGGGTGAGAAATGGATATGGTTGGATCTGGGACTGTCCCCTGCCTAGCATGGTTTAGTTCACTGTGTCACTGTGTGTTTATTATGTACACATATTTATCTCTGGCTTTATTTCTTAATATTCCATTGCCTAGTGTTATTCTCTTTGTTAGAATTGGTGTAATTAGACTACATTTTTTCATAGTATTTCAAAAATTCCTTATTATTTGTAAGTCATCTGTGGCTTTTGGTGGCCAGGTTTATGTGAATTATTAGTGATTTTGTGGCTTTGTTGTAATTCTGGGATAGTTTGAAGAAGTTTTTTGTTGCAGAAGACGAAGGTCCTTTAAGGACCATATTAAAGCAACTGTTTGATGTTGACCATTCAAATAATTGGAGATTAGTAGTCAAGTATTCAATTGTAATTACTATCAGCTGAGAGGCTGAGGTTTGTCAATTTAAAATCAGGAGCCTGGTTGGGACCACCAGGAATGTGGCCCATGGCGAGACTTCTCTTCTAATGGAAGGAATGATCTCAAGGGCTTGCTTGTTAAAGAATCGGTGTTATTCGTAGTCAAGGCAGACACGGTAGGCAGCACAGCTGTGACTGCCAGGGAAAGTCACTGGGGGGACATTCATAACAAGGAAATATTGGCAAATAAATGATGAAGAAGGGGAGGAAATCCCCAAGATGTTAAATTGGAGCACTGTCATGGAGATGATTAATGGTGGTGTGTATTTTAGTGAAGATGCTTATCTGAGTTGTCTTGAAACTATAGTGTACATTTAATAGCGCCTATAAAAAAAGCATGCGGTATGCAGTGCACGGCAGAGAAAAGGATTCAGATTTTATTTTCCTGAGTGACTATTTTCTCCAACTGTATCTTTGGCTTCTGCTTATTAGAAAGCCAGTGTTAATGTATAGTATATATAGAGTATGTCTGTTCTATATTTCTAATATTAATCAGCAATTATATAGCTCCTTTCCATAAAAGATTAGAGATTTTATCAAAACACGGGTATCCTTTTAAAACCCTTGAGGGTGAATATTTTCAAGAATGGGAGATGGTGATCACCCAGATCCAGGCTTCCTAAGCTACAGTAAGGACAGAATGCTCCCGTGGGTGAAGCGTTAAACTTTCATCAAGGATAGGGTCAGTACAGTTTTCAAAAATCTTTCACATCAATTTCTGGTGAAGCAAGGTGGCTTTCTTGGAAGTTTCTCTACCTTTCAATGTCGAACTATAAATATTCTGATCCTGTGGCCTGAATTATCACGTGTGTGGTGGGGTTAGTTAGCAAAGACAGCGGGTGAATCTTCGTGCGGTTACTTAACCTCCTTATGCCCCAATAATTACTGGTAGACGTAAGAATAGACAGAGACAAATAATATATATGGCTGTCTTCAGGGAGCTTACAGTCTATTACAACAGTGCTTTTCAAATTCTGGGTTACCCAAGTAGTAAATATGAATCCAACTTAGTGGCTCAGGATCAGAATTTTATCATTGTTGTTATTATTATTTTTAAGACTGAGTCTCACTCTGTCACCCTCTGGCATGAGAGCTCACAGCAACCTCAAACAGTTGGCCTCAGACTCCCAAGTAGCTAGGACTACAGGCACCCACCACGACACCCACCGAAAGCTCAGAATGTTAAACATGAAATGGAAAATTATAGAAACTTTTAATGCATTGCAGTTAGAGGGTGTTTTATTTAGTGAGGCTTCTGTTTTAGTTTTATCTGTTTGAGTACATATAGCTGCACATATGTTGTATACACTGGGTGAGGCATGAGGTAAATACGTTTATCCTGTGTCCCACAGCCAAAAAAAGAATGAAAGCCACTGTAATAGAGTCGAGTGGGTGAACATATAAGCATATGTACAGATGTGATATGTATATGTGTTCAGGGCACAGTGGATTACAAAGAAAGAAATGTCCTCTACTATGGAAACATTGAGGAATGAAGCAGCTACAACTATTTGGTCTCTCATATCCAGCGATGTGCTGGAGCCACTTGGATGGGTTTAGTGAGAGCCAGTGGTCAGCACCTTCCTATTGTTCATGCTGTGATTGGTGACCTCATATTAGGAACTTGAAAATGGAAAATGCTGCAGATCAGGATTCTCCCACCTCCAACTGGTTGTTGAACATTTACCAGGATATCAGTGCCTATGTTTCTTCCAATGTTAATTTTATGGTTCATAATTATTGTGAATTATCTTATTTAATAACATTTTATATGTTGCAATTAGATTTTACTGGGAATTTTTAAAAAGATTAGGCAATTATTTCAATAATATCTGAATCAAAAAGGAATAAAACACCTGAGATTATTTCTAAACGTCTATAATTTTAGTGCAAAATAATGGTAATAGTTACCCTAACTTTTTCCTTGAGGTACTTGGGATCCTTCCAACTTAAAACTTTAAATTTTAATTGGTGATATTAAGTTTTGCAGCAAAGGTTAGGAATAGGGTGTTTTAAAAATAGCAATCATAAGGAAAATAATTTACAAATTTTATGGTTTTATGTTAAGCAGTCATCTTGCTAACTAGTAAAACTTTTAGGTTTACAATAATACGTCTGCACTTTGGCAAATTCACCTGCAAAGTACTGAATTAAGTTGGGAGATGCTAAAGTTATTTTCAAATTAAAGCAATTGTCAATCTGTTTTTTTTTTTCTATTTTCAAATATAAAAGCAAAAGTAGTGTAGAGAGTCTGAAAAAAGGAGAAAGCCACCTCCCTCCATAACAACTTGGAACTGTTTTAAAGAAAAGAGGAAAATATCTGGTGAATCACAGGAAAGGAAACACTCCTTGACGTGGGATGAAGTGGTAGTAACAGGGCCATAGAAAATCACCTGTGTTAGGAATGTCTGCTTGTTAGGAAAGACAAGGGGGCAGGAAAGAGTCAGCAGAGCAAGGCGTTTTATAGCCTCAAAATTTAAGTTGCAGTTCAGCAGTTTAGAGAGGACACTCCCAGAAAGGGGTGTGAGGAGAGTGGGATGCTCTCAAGAACAGTGTTCAAGAACTGTCATTTCAACAGTATTAGGGGGAAAAAACTGAGTGAGTCTGAGGAAACGGAAACTTCATTTCTGATGCTTATTGAGCAAGTGCTGTGTCATTGAGGTAAGCACTGCAGTACCTATTTAAACAAAAAGTTAACCTGGGGTCCCTAAGTCTCAAGGTGCACACCTAGATTGAGATGGTGTTTGTAATTGACTCAGGTGGTTGTCACCTAACAGGGAAGAGGCCAATGGCAAAATTGGAAGGTTTGTCTTTATTTAGTTGTACTCTTTTTTACCCTCTCCCTCCCATATCTCGGTCCCCCTCTGTGAAATTCATACCCACTGGCTCCCCAGCTGGTGTTTCAACCCTGGGCCTCATCCACATGGGGCATTATTGTCTGGTCCCCTTATTGCAGATCAGCCGCTGTTAACTGGTAATGTACTCTTCTCAAGACAATTTGCATTTTAATAAGCGATTCCAGACTCCAAGTAAGTGATTCAAGGAAAAAAAGGGAGGCTTGTCCAAGAAAATAATTTCAGACATCACGATTGGGTACACAGAAATGAATTTGGGACTGGAGGGAAGTAAAGTTTCTTCTCGCCTGGACAATAACAAAGACAGAATGTAGACATTCTGTTCAGAGCAGTGTTAAGGCTGGCCTGGGCCCAGTGGCAGGGGTTTGGAAAAGGGACTATTCAGACTCAAAAGAGGGAAAGAACAAGGTCCAGGGGGTAGAAGAGGAGGACTAGTAAAGAAGGAAGGAACTCCCCAGCCATTCCTTCCTTATTGGCTGTGGAGTACCAGACAGAGTGCTAACCACTTTCACCTGTTATTCTAACTAAGGCTATCAGAACAGGTGCCTTGTCAGGCAGGCTGCCAGGGAAGATGGTCACCTATGCGGAAGGAGAGGGCAAGGTTGAGGAGGCACCAACGTAAGTGAATTCTTCTGCAGGTTGTTTAACCTGATCGATTGATTGTTATTATACAGCCATTCCCTCCATTAGAATAATTTATGCCGCTTTTGTTTGGATCAGTAAATAACAAAGAATCAAGAGAAGAGTTAGAAATATATAATGAACTTCATAAAGAGCCCTAATAGAATCTGCATATTAAACAGACATTGAACTTGGGCGTAAGAACTGCGTCAAGGCTCTCAATATCCAAATGAATTCTGATTTCCACATCAGACCTTTCAGAGACCTCAGCATGGTTTCTGGTGGTTTCTCCCTGTTAATTTTAGTATCACACCAATGACTTTGCCTTTGCAAAAGACTCAAAGTGGCATATCTTGGTAATATGGATGGCATGAAAGTGTGTTGTTATTCCAGACTAGCTTAAAAATGAGCTAATGTATTCATTCATTTAACAAATGTATTTTAATCATCACCCATGAGTCAGGTGCCATTCCCCAAGTATATGCTGACTTATTTGGAGGTGACTGAGAATCTCTGTTCTCTAGAAGCCATGAAGACTAAGATATCAACAAACCATTCTGTGTGAGCAGTGCCTCCAGAGAGATAAATGCCACCCATGGAGGCGGCACCAGGAGGGGTCAATTAATAGTCACGGTGGACCTCAGCGTCTTCACAGTAGGGGAGGTATTTGCGCTCTTGGACAGGTGCCGGAGTAGGGAATTGAGCTAAAAGACAGGCATTTCTGGTGTACCAAATTGCTGGTGTGGCACAGGCAGAAGAGGAGGGCTGGGGAAGGGTGATAGATAGGAGGTGAGGATGGAGAGGAAAGGCATCATATCTGGGAGGACCCCCACCCTGTGAGAGCCCCTGCAGGAGTGGAGGAGCCAGACAAGGCCTGTGTGATAGAAAAGCATCACCCCAGAGGTCGGTTCCCCCTGGAGGCCGAGTGAGAAGGCTGACGGCCCTGGGAGTAGACTGTGGCTTCTTCTGTCTGTGCTCACCGCTCATTTGGTATGCTTTGCCAGGAAGAACATGAAGTTGTGCTGTTGGTTAGTTTGAAGTTATTTCGGATTGATAAATATCTTGGAGGACTCTCCCAATATGAAATCCAGCTCAGGATCTGTCTGTCTCCAGGTTCATTGCTTCTCCTGGCTTGAGGTGCTCTCCACCTGCCTTTCTCCTCACAGACCACTCGTAATTAATTCAAGGTGAATGAATGCCAGAGAGTCAAATGGATAGGCACAGGCAGTGTGATTTAGAATGAAGGAATATTAATTGGCTTCACCGAAGTGTATACTTTCATTATGTGAGAGAAGTGACTACCTACATTTTAAAAAATAATTGGTTACTGACACACCTGCAGTATGTTTGAGAACTCTAGAAACATGAGAACAGAAAGTAAAGGTCAAGGTCAGAGGAATAATGTTGCAATGAACCTTCTGTAGGCATTCTGTTGAACTACACTAGTGTTTACAATTGCTAACAGGTCCTTTCAGAGAGGCAGAGATACTAGTGTGCTTGTGCCCAGACTCTAAAAATAATTCAACAAACGTATAGTTGCAGATAAACTATCGTTTTAATAAATTCCTCTTGCCTTAAAAGCAGCCTGTTCCGTATGCTGCGTTTATGAATATGTCGTTAGTGAATCTTGGGACTTAGTTTATGCACTAGAGCAGAAGAATTATTCTATATTCTTTGAGCAGCCTATTTAAAGAGATCCACAAGTCCATGCAATAGTATTAAATCATTGCTAGAGGTGGTTAAACCTTCTGGAAGTGGATCTGGCTTTGATCCTAGCCCCACAATTACCTGTTATATGTGAGGCAGTGACTAAGTTACTTAACTCTTTTATTATTATTATTATTATTATTAAATCATAGCTGTGTACATTAGTGCAATCAAGGGGTACAATGTGCTGGTTTCATATACAATCTGAAATATTTTCATCATACTGATTAACATAGCCTTCATGGCATTTTCTTAGTTATTGTATGAAGACATTTGTATTCTGCGTTTAGTAAGTTTCGTCTGTACCCTTCTAAGATGCACCATAGGGAAGTTACTTAACTCTTTAACCTTCTGTTAGTTTATCTGTAAAGCAGGGGTAAAATAATAACTATATCATAGGTTCTTTTGATGATCAATACAGTGAGTAAGATGATGATCACAGCCAACATTACTGATCTTTTACCAGATGCTGATGCCAGGTAGCAGGCTAATGGCTTTAACATACACTTTTGAAAAATCCTTACAATTAACTTACGCCTTAGGTATTCTTATTACCACCATTTTATAGATAACCCAAGATTACAGATATGATGAAACTCAAGGTGAAGAAGGTGGGAGATAATGAAATTTGCAGCAGTCTTACCAAGTTATGGTCCACTAGCCAGAACTGCTCCTCACTTCCCTCTGCCCATTTTTGTAAATAAAGTTTTATGGGAACGTGGCCACACCCATTCATCTGTGGTTGTCTCTGCTTCCTTTTCTGCTACAAGGTCACAGCCGAGTAGTGGTAACAGAGACTACATGACCCACAAAGCCTCAAATATTTGTAGTCTGGCCATTTAGAGAACAAGTATGCTGACTGCCGCGTTAGACCTCAGGCTGTCGGACTTCAGAGCCTAAGGTATAAATCAAAAAAATACTTACGTGGTGTTTACTTCTATACTTGACTCAATAAGTATGACCTTGTTACTCATCTGACTTAGGACACAACTGTTGGCTTCACAGATATCTTATCTGCAAAATAGAAATAAGTATTCAACCTCCACAAAGATAAGCCATTGTGACTATGGAAATGTTGAAGAACTTCAAGTTCCAAAAGGAACACTCCCTGTATTCTACTTGTTATTTGTTATCGTGTTTTATGGAGTGGAAATGAGAGAAGTTTCATCTTCATGGCAAATTACAGTATTCCATTGTAGATCATTGTGAATTTTAGTGAACATTCAGGAGCTCTGTTCAATTTCGTATACTGGAAAACTTTCTAATTTTAGAAAATTGGAGAAAATATTTTCTTCCTTAGGGAAGAAAACACACAAAATATTCCTTAGGGAAGAAAATACATAAAATATTGTTGAAATGCCACTTACATAATAATAAAAATGATTTTGATCTGTATTATTGAAAATGTGTAAGCAGCATGTTTATAATAAGAAGAACATGCACTGGAACCTGTTTTAATGAGAAGATAAAGAATAATTAGTATACCTTCCCTAACACTCCTACCAACAGCAAGGAGGTCAGAATGGTTTTGACTTTGCCATACTCAGAACTTTTATTTCCACGTATTTTTCTGTTGCTTAAGGGAATTGCCTGTTCTATGCTCAGTAAATGGCTTTGGATTCGTGTTGCATCTAATTCACCTGGCGGGCTCTGGTGGGCCTTCAATTAGTGTGTGGGGATATTCTCGGAATTTCCTTTCACTAGGCCCAATTTCAGGGCTCTGGGTTGGTGAAGGGGGGGGTGGTACTAGATTAGCTAACTCATGACATTTTATCCTCTTCCCTTGGAATAGCTTTTTTTGAATAGAGAGGAAATACATTTTCATTCTGAAGCATTTAGAAAATGCAGGTAAGCATAAAGAAAAAAATCAATGTTATTTGTAATTGTCTCAACCTGTAAATAGCCACTGTTAGCAATTTGGTGTCTGTCTTTGTTGTCTTCTATATAGTTGTGTGTATTTATATGCATATCACTCTTTATAGACAGATATCCATATATGTAGGTATTCGCTCATGAATCCATCCACTCAGGCTGGGAAATTCCTGGGGTCAAGTGCTCTAACTTGTATACAAGCAACTTATTTAGCGGAAACTGAAAGCTGTAAGATCAACTTCTTTTTAGAAACCGTGTTCTGCAGAAATTTCCTTTTTTACGTGAAATTTATTTTGTTCCTGGCATAGTTTGAGTCTGCTTTCTTGATTTTTGTTTTTGATGGTGGAATTTAAATCCCTGCATTTGAATTTAACTTCGTCTAGTGAAAACCTAGTGATAGTAATGAGGAAGGATTTCTATGCTAAAAATCTGTACACCTCAATATTTATTTTTTCCTAGAGGTAGTGTGTCATTTAAATGTGGAAATAATTGTACAAGTTATGCAACGGAGTTAGTGGTGGGAAAGATGTGGGAGGTTAAAGACACAGATGGCTTCTTTTAGATCAGGATATGTACACGTGTGCATGAAGAGCTGTTGTTAAGCCATTCAACGCAGTTTTCTTGTTGCTTTATGAACTCTTTCCCTTGTGTCCTACGTGTCCTGCATCATTCTCTAGGTTGATTAAAAAGAGAATTCTGTTTACTGTGTTCAACATTTAAATGTTTTAGGTTTAGTTCTTGAAACAGAGAGAGGGCTGTGTGCTCGGAGGATTTTGGCTGAAAAACCAGCATGTAAAGAAAGCATTCTTGGGTGATTTTTGCTTTGGCAAATGAGAGACCTTGTGATTCATATGAGTGTGAGAATTACTTGGAATCTGGTGCTTGAGATTTATGTGGTTAAGTGTGGTTATGGACTATCACTGCATCTCATTTAAAACCTAATTTCTCTCCCTCCCCCCTCATCCCAGTTATAAAGGATCCCTGGGCCACACTCTTTGCCTGTCCTCACATGTTCCCGATGAGGAGCAGCCTCTTTCTCTCACTAGCAATTCTCACAGTTCGCACCTCAACCAACACAGACTTTCCTAACAGCAGCATTTCCCTGGCTGTGCCCCAGTGAGTCACAGCCACCTGTATGCCTTGTCCTTGACACAGGACGTACATGGTCTTTTTGCTGATTCTTCTTTTTGCTTTCTCTCTTCAGCTTCACTAACAAAACTGTTGTAGGAGTGACATTGAGCTAGCATGGCTCTGTCAAGTGCAAACCGTCCTGTCCCGTGTGCTTTAGGCAACCTCTGACTCCTGTGGTGAAGAGTGGATTCTACAGTAATTGCAGGGGAGTCTACTCACTTCCAGCCTGGGACTGCCTGACTGCCTGTTGGTTTGCATGGGGCAAATGAGCAGCAGCAGCTCTCTCTTCCCCTGGAGAAATTTATCAGATGTCCGAAGTCTTGAGTTAGTATCAGTGAAAGCACTGGTAGTCATGTCACCCTCTTTTAAAAGGAGACATTTGCAGACATTCAGTGGGGATGAGAGTGCAGAGTAGGGGGCATTTCTGAGCACTTGTAAAATTCATGATCAATAAATTCATCTGATAGCAAGACTGTTTACCCTCTTTCCTGAATGCTGCTTGCCTAGAGCTAGAAACAATTTATATAAGGAAGATAGGAATAAAGAATGCTGAGTTTCTTGGTTTTTAAAGATTTATCATGGTACTTGTGCAAAGCCTCAGGGAAAAGAAGGCTAGAAAACTAAAATTATGGGCCAGCAGATTTTAAATAGGGTAGTTTTACAAGGATCTGGTGGCAAGTTGGGTTCACTTGTGCCACAGGTACCTTTATTGGGTTTGTTCATGAGAAATTTGCAGGACATAAATGTTTGCCGTGGTACGGAGTGTCCTCAGAAAGCCAGGCTCCGAGATACTGACAGAATGAAAACAGCTGCATTTATTCTGCCTTCAAAAGGGAACACTCATTGATGCCAAGGCCTTTCATTGTGAGGCTAAATTGATCCTTCTGGGACGGCAGACGCTTTAACTCTTAACTGTGAAGTTACGTTTGAGTTTCGCCATTCCTCCTTCTGCGTTTGCTGGTTTTCCATCCATAGTGATACTCAGGCTGCAGTAGTTTGCAAGGCTGAAATCAAAAGGAAAGGAAAGGATGTGTTCCTAATATGGCATTCCGTGTTCCCTCAGCTTTGTTGTAAGTGACCCAAGCCTCAAGACAATGGAGGCTCAGGGCTTTTGCAAGTTCGGCTAACAAGGTGCAATCTGCTAACTATGTATAGGAGGCCAGATCAGGCCCGTCTGCCTTCGCAGTTCATTTCTTTTCAACTATATGCCGTGATCTCTCGGAGCAGGGTGGTACGTTACCTCAGAGAAACATGCACCCCCTGTTCAAGGAGGGTCTACTGAAATCTATTTCTGCAACAGGAAGAAGACCCCAAGAAACTTAAGGTCATCCCTGTGGCGGATGGAAACTTGTCATGTTTGAGCAGTAGTCATTTAAGGAGCACATAATCAGTGTCCTGTGAGTATAAAGCTGTGTCATCTCCAGCATGGCTGCAATTTGGTCTCCCGGTTATTAATTTAATCTTTCCTTATGCTGTAGGTACCACATAGAAATGGATGAATCTCTACTTTTTATCTCAAGCCATACCTCTTTCCAAACTTGGGTTGTATATTTTCAAATGACTTGGTGTTTCTATGTGTGTTCCACCTTACGTCAGCCTCCACATGTAATGCCCAGCAAGTTTGCAAGCACTTCCATGGGTATTAACAATTAATCCTCAGAGCCACCTAATGAACTGCATTTTGTTTTTTTGTTTTTTTTTTTTTTTTTAACACGGAAGAAACCCAAAACCCTTGCATCATACAGGTACAGCAATTTGGAGAAATTCACACAGTTGTGGTGTGATGTGGCTGGCCGGAGCTTCAAGAGCCTTCCTAGTTGAGGGCTCTGTCCAGGACAGTGGAACTATTCCTCCAAAACAGAATTAGGCATCTTCCCCCAAAGATTGTCTCCTCCCTTGCACTTGTTTAGCTTTATCTTCATTTTCATAGTCATTTGGGCTCACCCTTGGAATCATCTTTCATTCTGCTGCTCTCTCGTCCCAAATATCCTGTTTGTGCATGATTTCTTTTGAAACTTCCCTTCTTTTCATACCTCCTCAATTCAAGCTATTATTTCACACCTAGATTGTTGCAGGTTCCTAACTCGGACTCTTATCTCCTATCTTATTCAGTTTGATTCAGATAAATAAATACTTGAGTTCTACTGTATGCAAAGCACCATGCTAGGGAATGCAGAAATTTTCTTTTCTGGGCTACCTTGTAAATGCAGTTGAACCTCCATAGTTGACCACCTCCTAAGTTGACCTAATTTTCATAGACTAGACATGCACCACATGTACTCAATGGAAGTTCCTTATGTTGACCAGTTTGTTACGGTCCCTTGGGTGGTCAACTTTCAGAGGTTCTACTGTAGCTACCAGATAAAATGCTGTTTATAATATATTTCTTTGCTCAGAATTGAGTGTTCTCTCTCTATATATTCTGTTATCTTGGTGTTTTAAAACCCACCATTCTTGCCCTAGTCTCAGTCTCCCTTGCTCATGCCTCTCAGCGAAATCTCTCTGCTTCTGTCCATGGAGCACATGCCTTCTCTGTGGCAGACACCAAACACGCCCTGACACCTCGTCTCTGCTGGCTCCTCTGTGACGTCTTCCTCACCTGATCTTATTCCTGGTGTTCCTCCCTTCTCTTAATTTAACACATTAGCTGGGTACCTTCTATAACCAGGAACTATTTGTTGAGGGCATACCAGTGAACAAAGCGCATGTTTTTTATTCTCATCGTTAGATGATATTAGAAACAGGCAGTAATCATTCAAAACAGGAAATCATGAGATCTGCTAAGTGGTGGTCAGTGCTGTGGAACAAAAATGTAACAGGCTAGGAAGGAATTAGGAGTGCTGGAGAGTGAAGCTGAGTCACTGTGGTTTTAACTAGGTGAGAATTCATTTAAAAGATGACATTTGAGCAAAGACAGTGAGGGAGTTAGGCATTCAGATAGCCAGGGGAAAATACTCCAGGTAGAGCGAGGAGCCAGTGCAGGGGCTCTAGAGACAAAGGGTTCCTGACACGTTCAGAGCACACCGGGAAGGCCAGTGTGGTGGGTCTGATGAGCGAGGAGGACAGAGGCAGGGGACAGGTCGGAGTGGTAGCCAAGCCAGCTCAGAGGATGCTGGCAGCCAGGTGGGCCTTGGGCTTCCCCTGCCCCCCACCTAAAATGGGGCCTTGGGAGGATTTTGAACTGCGGAGTGCAGGAATTTAATTTGCTTTAGAACCAGTCTGACTAGCAGCTGAACACGTACATCAGGGGACAAGGGTGGAGGCAGTGGGCCTAGCTCAGAAGCCATTGCTGTGATCAAGGTGGCTCTCACTAAAAGTGGAGACGTGGAGGTGGTTAGAAGAGTCTGGATTCTGCTATTCTGTGTTTTGAAGGATGAGCCAATGGGATGTCCTGGTGGATTAGATGAGGGGAGGAGTAAAGTCAATATCGAATACAAGATTAAATCCTAACTTATCGTTTCCTCTGTATTATATGGGTGGTGGCACTTTATCATATATTTTGAGAAAATTAATCTTTCAGGAATTCGCAAATTTCAAGATGAGGCAAGTTAAATGGTAAGAGGCAGCATGTATGAGTATATCTTCCCAATAAGATTGCAAGTCCCTTGGAGATATTTGTTTACAGACTCTTTAAGGGTACTTGTTGCAGAAAACAGTGGTTGTCTTATATGTGGTATCTGAACAGTGCTGCATGCTGATAGAGAACTTCAGGGTAGTAAATAAGTGTGTGGGCTCTGATGGAGAATGATGTATTTAAACCCTAGTCCATTATTTGCTGGGTTATCTTGAACAAGTTACATAAGCCCTTTATTTCCCATCTTTCTTATCTCTGAAGTGATCATATTATCTCATAGGGTTTACTATGGGCATTAAATAAACTAAGACATGTAAACTGGCTAGAATAATGCCCGGTGCCTACTAAGAACTCACACAGTCTTAAACATTCCTAAGTTAGTGCTCAGAAAGAACTAGTTAAAAGAAGATCTAGGGCGGCACCTGTGGCTCAAAGGAGTAGGGCGCTGGCCCCATATGCTGGAGGTGGCGGGTTCAAACCCAGCCCTGGCCAAAAACTGAAAAACAAAACAAAACAAAAAAATAGAAGATCTAACATTTAGGGAGACAATTTTCCCCATTAACCACCCGTGTTCAGAACCTGTCAAGACGCCTGGCTAATAAATGTATCTTAGGTATACATACATAAGGTATCTTAGTTCTCCTTGCTCTCTAGCCGATGGGTAGAAATTGACATGGAGAATTGCATTGTGGTCAGTCTGAACACCTGCCTCTCTTCAAAGGTGGGCATGGAAGCTGGTCAGCAGCCTTCTGATTGCAGTGTTTGATTGACAGCCTGGTGAACAGCATTTAAATCTCTAATACATAAAAAGATCAATGTTTTCGTATTTTTTTTTAGCTTAAAATGTTGAATGTGTATTAAAATGAGAAAAATAATTTTCAGGATAGATATGACTTTCCTAGTACATAAAAGCAAGGAGATCACATCATGGAGGGAATATTATTTTTTTCTCCAAATACAGGAAATTACTATTTTTCCCTCCATGTTTATATTTTGCTGCCTAATATCTCCCTTCTTTTCCCCCCACCCCTTTCATGTGGTTGTAATTTTTTTTTCATTCCTCTTATTATCAGCAACTTATTTGACCTCCAGATCCAGGAAGAAGCAGTGCGCCGCTACTGTGGAACTCACGCAGACACGTGTAGTGTCAGAGGTGGTTTGAAGAGCGGCTTAATTCTGCTTTCATTGTGCCTGGTACTTCAGCGAGGCACTCAGGTTCTGTTTGTGCTCAGTATTCCTGATCCCATTTTATACATCTTAGATGGCAGTGCAGACAGTGGCTGTCAATGAGTAACAGGTAAATATTGAACACGGAAGCCCTTTTGATTAACTTTGTGGATCATTATTTGAAAGTAGAATACAGTCAAAGCAGCTCCATCACTCATAATCATAGCACATGGCATGGGGGTCAGAGCATCAAGCTGCTGGTGGGAAGCTGAGGCTGCATTCTTTGTTCTACACATGGCCCCGTGCTCACGCACTGCTGGGCTAGTGACCACCATCCAGTGAACTAAAGGTTTAGCACTTAGCACAACATGAATGCAGGATAGTTAAGATGGTAAGTTGCAAGGAATGCTCAACAGGGACTTTGTGTGATGTGGATACAAATATATTAAAGCATGTTTATAAAACAGTTTTGAAGTGTTTATCAGTATAGGTGGTTTTGCCTTTTTGTCCACCCCAGAAATCATTTTCTAACATGGAATTTAGACAGTAATGGAAGACTGAGAGTGGACTTGGTCTTGCGAACATATGCTGGAAAGAAGCGATTCCAGTCTCTTTCCATTTTCCTAGGTTTGGGCCCAACTTACTCCCATGACACATTTACCCAGAAAGTTGGTTCATACTTAGTTTCCTATTAAGTGATTTATTGAACTTTATGATAAATTATTTGTTATTAGGAACAATGTTATTATCATCATTCTTAACATTTGTGAACAGTCTCAAGGAATATGCATGGAACTTGGTAAAAAGACACAGATAGGACATAATAGAAAAGGGCAGCTTTCTGGTCTCAGAAAAATTTTTAGACCAATAGTTACATAGGTCATAAAAAGACTCAGATGAGCCATGATTAGGCTGTTTGTGTTTTCAAGAGAGATTTAATTCATCACTCGAATAACCAATTCCAAAATGCCTAAGCTAAACAATTTGGTAATTCTTTCAGTGGAGACTTTTAACCATGTTGTGCTATGGAAATAATAGTCAGAAAACTATGTGCAATAATTAAGATTTTTAAAGTAACAAATCACAGCAAAGCTAATCTGTATTTTCCTTACCCACATTCTAGAGCAACAGCTAAAAAGGAAGGCATTTTACGACATCTTAAACTTACAATTGCAGCATTTACTGTTTGACATACCTATGAACCACAACAATAACAAAATCTATATACAGTATGTTGGATGGAGTCATAATTTTATGTATCACCTAAGTATTCATAAAATCTAGTTAAAATAACACCCCCAAATAAAAAATATTTTAGTCTGAAAATCATTGGAATAAAAAATATAAATATACAGGTAATTACAGCTATAAATTACATGTTTCCATCACATTTCTGAAGAAATGTGGTATCTTGTTTTTCAATTTTGTTTTTAAATAAACAGTGGAAAATATTAATATTCTTGCTCTTTAGTTGTACTATTCTGAACTAATTGATGGAGACCACCATAGGCCACCCCCCTCAAAAAGGAAAGAATTTAAAATTTCATTTAGAAAATAAACTCGATTTCATAAGTATTTCCTACAAAACAATGCATTATAAATTACTGTATTATATTTTAAAATTTGGATAAACCTACCTACAATATGAGCACGAGTAAACATGATAAATTGAAAATATAACAAAGGTGAAATTTTCTATACAATAGAAATGCATGAAAGCTTATGCTGGTTAAAGAACACTGTGGGCTACTGTACTGGTCTCTTTCCCTAGGGGATCCGGGATCTAATTTGGATTAGGTGCCAAGTGAACATGTGTTAGGTGGTCCCATCGTAACCCTGAATGGATAATGTCACCACACCACAAAACCAGAACATAATTTGACGTAAATATTTGTTTGGAACTGAAATAGCAGGGGATACTGTGGGTCAGGACGGAGATGGCAGGACTGTGTGAGAACATGCTCACATGGTTTAATGTCTAGTAGAGCCAGTACTTTGGTTTCCTTGAAATTCTTTCTCTCTCTCTTTGTGTGTGTAATAGGAACCTTGGTACACAGTATTCTTTCGTGTACACTTATAACCCATATTTGTAATTGGTATTTTATTTATAAAAATACATGTATTAATATTTAATGCTTATTTAGTGTTTATTAATCAGTGACAAGGTTTCACTCTGTCACCCGGGGGAGGTACAGTGGTAGGAAGGATCACTGCAGCCTTGAACTCCTGGGCTCAATATTCAGCCTCCCAAATGCTGGGACCACAGGTATGTGCCATCATACTTGGCTAGTTTTCTAATTTTTTGTAGTGACATGGAAGGTTGCTGAGGCTGATCTTGAGCTCCTATCCTTAAGTGATCTTCCCGTCTTGCTAGGATTCCAAGCAAGAGGCACTGCTCCTGGCCTTTACGTTTAAAGTTTCCTATTTAGTTTTACAACTTAAAAAGATTGCTTTATTTTATTATACTTATACCCTAAGAGGAAATAGATGAGTTAGATACATATTATTTAAATGATGGTGATACCATTGCTTGCTGTTAATATTCCATTTTGGCCACTGGACAATTTGTTAATGTTTTATTTGGTGTAAGTTTAATATATTGAGGGAGGATATGGTAGTTTTAAACGTATTTGGCTCTATTCAGGAACAAATACTCATTTATCAAGGATATCTTTATTATCTCTTTGAAGGAAACTCTAGGTATCTCCATGCTCAAGAAAGTTACAGGCCAGCAAGGAAATAAGACATATAAAAATTAATTTAATAATTGTTTAATAAATGCCCATTACGTTCCAGCTCCTATATCATGGAGCTTATATTCAATTGAAGGAGGCAGGCAATATGAAGATATGTTTGGATTTACAATGGTAGAGCTCTATTGTAATAAGGAAATCAAGTCAGAACAAGGGGCTAGAGGTAACAGGTGGTTCTGATATAAGACAAGACGGGTGAAATGTCTTTAGAGAGGCATAAGTCTCTGAGTTCTCTTTAGGCAGTAAAATCATCTCTGGCTGTGGTGAATTAAGGAACTCTCCTTGGAAAGATGGAACTTGAAGCTGCCCCCTGAGAGAAGGGGATGAACAAGCCGTAGTTGTTCGTGACAGAGGATGGAAACAAGAGTTTCTCTTCAGGATGTGGATTAGAAAGGGATGAGTATGATGGGAAGGAGAGAGGAATTTGGATTTGGCATTTTGCTTATATTTTCAATATACTGAAGTATTTGGGCCAAAGAATAAAGGTACGTAGGGGATCTTTGTAGCCTTTGCGTTTGTGTGGGGTAGATGAGACAGAGAGAGGGGCTGTTGACAGGCTGTTATGATAATCATGAACTGGGGAGACTGTGTAAATTTTCTATCTGCACAAAGCATAGACTATTTCAAGATTTATTTTTAAGGGCTGATGAAGGAACATGGGGTAGGGTAGAGGGATCATGTCATCTCCTGGCTCATAAAAGTGATTTGCGGACTGGAAAGTTTAAGAACCACTGTTCTAGTTCCAGTAAGCTGTCTGTGGTTTACTTGATTACCTACATTCTTCCACAGGATTCACTCAGGAAACACTTTAAAAATTGCATGTATTGACAGAGCATCAGAGAGAATTCATGAAGTAGTCAACATTCTTAGGCTTGGGTAGACAGCCAAAAGTCCATTAATCCATAGATGGGTTAATTATTATAAGTGGCCAAGATTTAATTCATATCTTACTACATTAGGAAAAAACATGTTAATGTTATAGGATAAGTATATATCATGTAAGCTAGTGGTGATGAGATAGATGCTGCTCACTTTGTATTTGTTAGTGAACACCGACAAGGTGTCTGTCAAACGTAGCAATAGACGATGGTGCAGGAAGGACACATTATCTTTTGAAGAGAGGTTGCTACATGGGAACACACATGTAAATGTGTTTGCTCATGGTAGAATCAACTTGTGTGATTAATGCATTTTTTGAAAGCTACCATATTGAGGAGAGGTTTGTCATAATTTTTTCTCTTGATCATGAACTTCAAGACTCATCGACGTGATTTCTACCTCCAGCTAGACAAACAGTACGGGGGAAGGAAAAAATATCATTTTAATCTTCATTTCCTAAGCACTTGTAATCGAAGTATTTTATTTTCTGCTCCAATGCAAGCACAAACACACCTCTTTTTGAGAGATGTTTCATTGTATAGGAAGTGAGTTTTCATGTTTTTAAACCATAAGAGTACTTTGAATATTGTAACAACAGAATCCCTGTGCTAACAGTTTTTGTAGGAATTCTGACTTAAATATCTGAAGGTTTTTGCGAGTAAGGTTCATACTTCACTTATTGTGACAAGTGACGTTTGAATTCTAGCAAATAGCTGCCTTACTGGGATTTTCACAGAGTCCCTCTACATTTTTCATCATATCAGATGACTTTAAAGAATATGAGCTTGAGTGTCCTGGAAAGGAAGCTGACTCTTGTATTAGTGTACGATGTATCTTAGCTTGCATCATTTTAAAACATTTCAGTTTCTTCGGCAATTCCTATTTGATTTTTCACTTTATATTTATGACTGTGTCATTAACATTCTTCATGACCTTTGTTTCTCATGCGCTGTTTTTCTGTCCTCGTCTCTTAGTTCGTAAAGTTAATATCACCAAAGGATAAGTAATGCTCGGTTCTTGTAGCTGAGCTTGGCAGCATCTTTGGTCTGCCGGGCAGTCATCCACGAGGTGCTGGAGCATGTTTTATATTAGTTTTTATTAGTCAACAGGCGCACTTAGGAAGTTGCTTGAGCTGGCAAAAGAAGGATAACTTGCAAGCATAAGTTAAATGTAGCTTCTTTAAGGTATTTGCTTAAGGAGGCAATGATATAATGAATTCTCATAAATAACTTTAGCATTTAGTAAATCTTAAACTACTTGCAGACTTCATAAGAACAGATGTTTTAAGTTCTACAATTTTAAGATTTATTTTGATATTTTGTTAATTGGTAGAATCAGAGATTGAATTATATTTGAAAGTGGATAGCTATCAGAGTTGGGGAAGGGAAGAGGAAGAGGGAAGGATAAAGTAGAGATGGTTAATAGGTGGTAAATATAGTTAGAATGAATAAAATCTAGGATTTAATATTACAATGGGGTATCTATAGTTAACATTGTTTATTTATTTATTTATTTTGTGGTTTTTGCTGGGGCTGAGTTTGAACCCGCCACCTCCGGCATATGGGGCCAGCACCCTACTCCTTTGAGCCACAGGCACCGCCTATAGTTAACATTATTGATACACATTTTAAAAGAACTAAAAGAATAGAATTGGATATTCCTAACACAAAGTAATGATAAATGCTTGAGTTGATGGATCCCCCAGTTACCCTGATTTGAGCATTATACACTGCCTATGTCAAAACATCACCTGTACCCCATAAATATATACAATTATCATCTACCCATAATAATGAAAAGCCTAATTTTTAAATTTAATTTAAATCATTCACAATTCTATGTGTCTATTCTTTAAAATCTTTAGCCAATGAATTATCTCACAATTTTTGTAAGTGATACCCATTTTTGCAATTTTCATAATTATTTACCACCAGTCTCAAATGCCATTAATTGACAAAAAACTCATCTCTTTCTATCACTACTTCTCCCTCAGTCCTCCCAAAAAATACTTGAAAATAAAGGTCTTTATTTTTTGTGATCAGACAGTTTACAATGAGCAGGGGGTGATAAGCGAAAACAAGACCTCACACCCCAAGGGAAAAAGTTTAGGAGGATTGTGGAGTTCTTAGAGCATGACACAGGGAGTTCTGTGTTAGAAAGTACAGAGCCATGTGCTGAACAGGGACCAAGAGCCTGTGAGCTGGGGCATTTTATTTTCTCATAGGTACCATGTCACTCCTTACCTAGAGAAGATTATAGACTTCTTGTTAGTTGATAAATGGAGATTGGAATCATTTACTAGGTTATTTTATGGTATTTGTTAACAATATTTACCTTCCTAAATTGATTCAGCATAATCCTTGCAGAAGCTTTGCTTCATTTCTGGAAGACATATAGATAATGTGGTGCTTATAGAAGGCTTACATGTCTCGGAAAAACTGATTTTGCCTTAGCTCACCAGAGCAGCAAGATTATATTAACATAGACTTTGGGCCATTTGAGTTCCCATAGGGTACAGAGTGTAGCTGATAGGACATGACTTGCCTTCAACAGTTGTTTTAACAAGATATCCTTCATATACAGTCGTCTGAGCTAAAAGGCATAACTTAGTAATGTTAGCAAGAAACACTGTTGGCAAAATTCTTGACTTTCATCTTTATCTGATTAATCCAAAGCAATGTGTTCCTTACAAAAAAGTATTTTCAGCTGAGTATGTGACAGAATATTTATTTCTTTTAAATGCCTGTAACCTTACAAGAACTATTTTTGGAGTGCATGAAATTTTTATTCTACAAAAGTTTTTTCTGTACCCATTACAAAGCACAAATAGAAACATATCCAGGCCTTTGGGTTTCTGGTACCAAGAGGCTTGATGTTATTCATTCGTGTAAGTATTTATTGAGCCTCTCCTAGGTTCCAGGCAGTGTTCTGGGTTCTAAGGATACAACAATGGATACAACAGGCAAAGGTGTGGGCCCTTGTACTGTTGACATTTCTGTGGGGGTAGCAGGCACTAGGCAATTACAGGATACATGAAAAGGTGGCAAGTGCTATGGAGAAGATGACAAGCAAGGGGAAGTGGGCTAGGGAGACCTGGAGAAGGTGGGGTTTACATTTGTAAATGGAATGGCCCGGAAAAGGCTTCTCCAGAAGGGTGATCATGAGCAAAGTTCTGACGGAGGTGCTGGAGTGAGCTCTGAGGTTAGCCTTGATTGAATATTTGAAAATTATTCATCCTTGTCAGCTGACCTTACTACCAAGGCCAATGCTTGTTCTCTCCAGGGATGCTCCTTCTGTTTCCTGTATTTAAATTTTTTCTGTAATTCCTTGTATTTTATACTGTTCTACTTTGGGAGGAAAATGTATTCAATAGAGTACGGAGCTCTACGGAGCTATTGGATGAAAAGTGCTGTGAAATTTTTTTTTTTTAAAGAAAGCATAAAATCAAGCTTCCATAAATATTCCAAATTGCACCTTATCAAGAAATTGTTTTTTGTAAGTATTTAAAAGTGTAAAAGAAAGCTTTTCCACTCTAAAAATGGTATTTTTACTAATTTACTAATTAACACTTTTCTTCCATTTAGCACTTTCAAGACCTGATTTAATTACAGTTTCTAGTACCTTAAATAGTGTTTTAAAGTGAGTCAGTATTGCTTTGCTCAAAACATTGCAGTAAGTTTTTTTTTTTTTTTGCCCCTTTTGGTTTCAATTTGTATGAAATGGAAGATTTATTTTCACTGCGAGAATCTTCATTGAAAATACTCACAGTTGTGTTACTTGCATGATGGAGCTGCATATAATCAAAGATCTGGTAGGTGGATATTGAATTGAGCGAGCACGTTTTTCCTTGGTAACATGCAGGTAGTTCGGTTTTGATTGTGGACTTAGAAATAAAACAGCACCAATTGCTGCTGTTTGTTTCTGAGTTTGCAGATAGCATTTGAATCGGCTTGCCAAACACTGAGAAGTTTCCTCCTCTGGGGTGTGCCTGCCTTGCCGTCTATGGTAATGGTTAGAATAATTAATTCAGAATTGTTTGCTAATGTGTACATTAGTGTCTTACCAAAAAAATAAAAGCATGTCAACCCTAGATTTCTAAAAGCAGTAGGAAGATATAGATAAGAAAAAAGAAGAATAGTTAGATTTTTAGCAGGGCATTTTTCTCTTTGAATGAAGTAACTTTAGAGCGGTAGTTTTCATCCTTTTTTTTTTTTTAATCTCACAGCACACTTGAACCTATACTTAAACTTCCACTTAAATTATGTTGATCAAAAAGAAAGAAAGAATAAAAGAAAGGATATACTTTCTGTGGTTTGAACTTCTTTCGAAAGTAATTTAACTAATGATCTTTAAAAAACGTTTGCAGCACACCTAAGATCCTTTCGCGGCACTGCACCCTGGTAGAAAAATCACTGCTGCAGAATAACACGGTGGATTTAGTATTAAGTCTATTTATAGTTAAGGTTGGGTAGAAGAACTTCTCAGAGACAACTGTTACTTCTTGGCATTGTTTCCTTCTTGGCAGAATTCATGTAAAAACAGAGGAAAAGAGCTTTTTTCTGACACAAATATGCAGTGTCATATTCCTCATGTTTCTTAAACCAATAAAGTTTCAGAACGTCCAATTATTTTAGATTAAGTATTTCTCTTACAGCATGCATTAGTTTCACTAGTGGAAAGTAATTGGGGTTCACTTAAACCAAAATTTCCAGTGAAATATATGAGAATTTTGGAATTATATTCCCAAGTATAAAGGTGTAACCACTGCCTTTCTGGTAACATGTGCCTTCTCCCTGAATACCAAACCCCAGTTTGCCTGGACTAGCAGTTGTACGCGGGTGTTTGGACTCAGATACTCAGGTGCTTTTGACTGCGTTCTTCACCCATCGTGGGGTTACTTTGAGTGCCATTCTTCACTGAAGGGAGAAATAGTTCATGCAGAAAATGCTTTTCTCTGATTACCACCTTTCCCTTCCTTCAGTAGAATTTTCTCATGCACCCATACCTCATGTGCACACAAATTTCTTTTTGTTTGTTTCAAAATATTAAGAGGGTACAAATGTTTTTGGTTACACGAGTCACTTTTGTAATGCTCGAGTCTTGGCTACTGGTGTGCCCATCGCCTGAATATTGTTCACGGCCCCATTAGGTGGGTTTGTGCCCCTCCCCACCTCCCCCAGGTAAATTTCCACAGAGTTTGCTGCCCCTGTGCACCTGCTACCCCGTTAGTTCTCATTTAACAGTGAGAGTTCACGAAGATTCAGTGTTCATGACCTCGAATCTTTGAATTGTACTTTTTCTTTCAGATGTTCAGGCACTGAATTCTTCCTGCATACATAGCACTGTTGGGAAATAAAAGTTTATAAAATTAAAAAAAAAGTGTTTCTCCCCCATAAGAAAGTTACGTATAATGTTGCTGAGGGGATAAGGTATAGTATTAGCATTTTTGAACAGGCACTTAGTTTAATCTGGTGACATATATGTGTGTATGTGTGTATATATGTATGTGTATTTATTTATACACATATAAATATATATATATATATTTTTGGTGAATAAAGACCCAAATATATAAAATGGTTGAGAAATAAGTTGTGACAAGATGGGGGGTAAGTGTGCAATTAAATGCCACAATGTTACTACCAGTAAGAAGAGTGACGTACAGAGAAGGGTGGAGGCAGAGAAAGTTTGTAGGAGAAAATGAAACTTGAGTTCACTTCAGAAGCTTTGGGGCATTGAAGTAAACATTTGAGGTGAGAGAACCACATGAACAAAACATTGAGGTGAAACCAGGTAGCACCTGGTTCTATTCTCCTACAGCCAGGAGGACACCATTCAGGGGTGACTGCTCCACCTTGGAAGAAGAAGAGTTGCCTTGGGCCACACATCAAATGTGCAAACACTAATGAAGGCTGAGGAGCAAAAAAATAAAAGGTCCGTGCATCATTTTTCTGATATCTGCATTATTGCACGAGGTCATATGAATGGCGTCATGTGGAGCTGGTAAGATCTGAAAGAAGAGAGTGCGGGTAGAGGCCAGGAGGCCGTGTTAATCTTTGGCAACTTATTCTGTTTGCACTTTACTCTAGTTCCTCGTTAGGAGCTGCTTAACAAAGAGGATGTTATCCTTCTCACCTGCTTTCACTGTCTCAATACTCTTTCCTTCAAGTGTTTTTCAAAGGCTGTTAATAAGTACTATTTGAAAAATGGGTTAGCTGGTTTGGTAAGCACAGGGGTAAATAAAGCTAAAGAGATTCTTTACCAGTCATGTACATGGCTAATAAGCTGATGTACGTTGTGAAGTTATTTGAGGGGAACTGTGCCATGTAGCATTTCCCTGTAATATACATCTGTCATTTGTCCATAGAACTCTGTTATCTTTTTTTTTTCCGAGACAGAGTCTCTCTGTGACCCCAGCTAGAGTGCAGTAGTGTCATCGTAGCTCACTGTATGTCGAAGTCCTACACTCAAGCGATCCTCCTGCCTCAGCCTCCCAAGTAGCTGGGACTACAGGTGCCAGCCACTGTGCCTAGCTAATATGTGTGTGTGTGTGTATATATGTATATACATATATATATATATATATATATATATATATATATATATATTTACGAGAGCTGAGGTCCCACTCTTGCTCAGGCTGGTCTTGAACTCCTGTTCCCCCTGCCTTGGCCTCCCAGAGTGCTAGGATTACAGGCATGAGCCACCACACCCAGCCAGAACTCTTATCATCTAAAGTATCATACCGAAGGGACTGGTGTTCCTTGCAGCTCACTCTGTAAGTGGTGGATGAGAAATCACTGCTGTCACTTCAGAATGTTGAAAATAAAACCATAAGGAGTCAGAGTAGACCACAGAAGTAAAACTTCTAACCAGTTGAAGAGGAGGAAGAAATGTTCCCCCACCACCAGCTTATTCTCAAGTACTAAAGTGTATGTGAGCCTATCAGCTGCCAAACAGGAAGAGCTGTTCTAGCTCTAAGTGTAGCTTGCCACCTTGCATTGCTGTAGGAGCAGGTCCCACATATTGCAAGGAGGTTATTTTTTGTAAACAGAGACTCTGTCTATTTTGCCGAGTGAGAAGGATTCATCATTAGGCTCCCCTACACCTGCAGTCCATGTGCTCTGCAGGCTGAAGATGCTCTCTCCTAACATTAGGTCCCAGGTTTAACCCTTTGCATCAGTAGTTTAGGGTGGGTTGGGGATTGCGGCTTTCCAGGGTTGCTCATGCAACTTGGCTGTTTCTCTTCCTCTTTATTCACCAGAACTGGACACTACTTACTGTCTAGTCTCAGCACAAGGGAACCACTCCTTCACACCTCTGGGTGTCCATGAATGAATCTGTATTGAACCACTTTGTACAACAGTCCTTGGGGCACACTTGTGTATTTTGGGTTATTTTGGTGCTAGCAAAAAGGGAATGCCCTAAAGGGCAAACTAACATTGTTACCTTAGGCTGATTTATGGGACTTTTTCCTGGATAGACAAACTTGCAATGATTTCTCTTTAAAGATTTATTAAAAGATCAATTGTCCCAAATGGCTGGCCATGCTAGTGAGAAATAAGCACTGTTAAGGAGTCCATGGAAAGGAGAATTATGTCATAAACACAGTTGATACTTAGTGAATAATGTTGACTGGTCCAAGGAGAACTAGGTGAGGCCAGTGAGAATTAGGATATCAGCCTGATTGAAAAATCTAAAATGCTTTGATTCACTATGTTCCTTGAAATAATTACATTTATAAGGAAATATTTATGTATTTGCCATAGAGAAGGAACTTATGTTGGAGTTAGTTAAAAATAGGATAAAGCTAATGTGACATTGGAAGGCCATGTAGACTTTGTTTTTGGAAATTCTTTTTCCATGAAAGTATATTCTACTGCCTGTGTTTTGCCATGTTGATTCAATACTCGTCTCTTATAAATTTTATATTGTAAACTTTTGGAGACTGGAATGAATTGTATTTATAAAAATTGCATTCTAAGGAACTTAGCGCTAGACCTTAAAGGAAAAGGTGCTTAAGAACTGGAACATATTCTTCTTAGCAAAGTATCTCAAGAATGGAAGAAAAAGTATCCAATGTACTCAGTCTTACTATGAAACCAATCTATAGCTTTCTTATGAAAGCTATAATCCAATTATAGCTCAAGAAGAAGGGGAAAGGGGAAGAGGAGAGGGGAGGGGGGAGGATGGGTGGAGGGAGAGTAATTGGTGGGACCACACCTATGGTGCATCTTACAAGGATACATGTGAAATTTTCTAGGTGTAGAATATAAATGTCTTAACACAATAACTAAGAAAATGCCATGAAGGCTATGTTAACCAGTTTGATGAAAACATTTTAAGTTGTATATAAAACCAGCACATTGTACCCCATGATTGCACTGGGATAAGGGATTATAAAGCAGTGGTTAGAACCTTCAGCTTTGGAGCTGACACAGGGTGGAGTCTTAGCTCAGCCTCAAAGTTCAGACTGTTTTCTTATTGGTATAATCCAAGTCATAATGCCTGCCTTACAGAGGGTTGTGAGATTTAAGGACCCAGTTGTGTTTAAACATTTAGCACAACATGTGGCATGTAATACTTTTTAAATCATAGCTATTACTATTCAAAATGATTTTGTTTTCACTCCATGATAAGAGAAAGAGTTAGCTGTTAGTGCAGTCAGATGAGGGTGGAGGTAATAGAAGGCGGCTGTTCGAGTTGCGGGCCCACATCCCTGAAGATCCGACTGGACCTTGTTAGAAGCGGCAGCTTCACTGGAGACAGTTCCAACCACAGATAAGGACAGACTTGTGTTCTTGAATAGGGATGATGGAGTCTGCAGTTCCTAATCCTTTGTCTCTCCCTGCTTAAGGGCTTAACATGCCTTAAATTTATTTTTATTTAAAAGTGTTTCAGAAGGAGGGGATGACAGAACTCTCTTTTACTCCTGGGAGAAATAGTGGAGAAAGAAGAGTGGTAGGTGGCAGTTCAAATGAAGAATGTTATATTTTGGTTCACAGTCTTACCAGTTTTTGTCTACAAGTCATCCCCTCATTGGAAGAAAACTGCCACATCTGGAATTCAGGAGCCTGTCTGAGACTGGAAGGATGTGCAGGTTTATGACGCAGTCAGAGCGCTCCTGAGCACAGAATCCCCGGGGGCTCCCAGTGTGAGGAGGTGCCCTGGGGCCCAGGGTGCCGGGTGAAGATGTTATTCTCTCCCTTGTCTCTGTACACAGAGCAACTGAGCAAGAAATCTATACTGCTCCTTTCCCCTAGAAGACCACTGAAGTCCTAAGAACCAGAGTTAATGCTATCATCTCCTTGACCATCTCATCTTTTAATTAATTCAGGAATGAATGTCTCTTCTTAGGTTATTCCCAAATGAGAAATGGGAGAAATGGGGATGGGGCAGGTATTTTCTCAAACATTAGAAGCTTTACGTAAAAGTATATCCAAAAGAATGGGGTCTTTGGTATAGTTACATCACCGAAAATAAAAATAGTTCATTTATTTCTAAGCTTATTAGACTGTAATATCTGTGCTGAATTTACTGTAACTAGCTTTAATTTTTCAGCACTACTGTGTGTTTTGAGTAACTTCTATCGCAAATAATTTTCAGGACTAGTAGAGTACATTGCTATGAGATAATCTTAGCATTTTCTCTACTTTGTATGCTTATATTTGCATTAAACACAGATTAGGGGACCAGTCATGACAATTTCCTCATTTAATGGGATTTTCCTGAGGCCAATCCAAAGGAAGGCATGAGCATGTGGGTGAGGGCATGTTTCTCCCCAACAATGAATCAAATCCAATATAAGAAAAACTCAGTATATAAATGGGTTATAGTCTATCAATTAGGAATTTAGTGGTTTGGAATCATGGAAGAATTTTCCCATAAAATAATATTACAGATGAAGGGTAGACTAACCCATTAAAAATTATAAAATATTCCTGCCACTCCTTATCCTGAGTCCTTGGAGTTCCTCGGGTACTGAGAGCCATCTAAACCCTGAGTATGCAAGAAGGGAGATGGGCAGGAAAGAAAGGAGACCCTTGAGGTTACTTTGAGTGTAGAGATGGCATAGCTAGTCTTGTGTCCATGAAATTGATGATGAAAGTGAAGAAGAGTGCCACGTACCAGTGGAAACCATCCGGCCTCTTAGGGGCAGCATCTAGTGAAGAGATGGTGCTGGACGGAAGTGTTTATTCCTCGGGAGGATCAACATCAGTACGGTGCTGGGAAAGCAAACAGCTATCTTGATGCTGATGGCTTTGATGTAAGATAGGAAAAATATTTAGCCCTTACCAGGATATTTCAGTAGTAATGATGCTGAAGGTTGCCCTGGCCTGGGCAGGGCTTGTACTGCTTCTGTACTTGATTCTTCTAAAACTTTGTTAGTGTATGAAAGGTACAAGGCACACCAGCGCGAAATTTATCCTGTGCCACTTTCTCCCTCATCTTCTTATTTGGGACCCAGTCTATGAGGTTTGTCTATTCTAGGATAATTCCTGTGTTCTTGTTCTTTCCAGTAATGAAGGAGGAGGATGAGAAAACATTATTTGAAACTGAAACAAATCTGTATATAGACAAGCGTGCTTCCAGTTAACATCATTTTCTGGTTCATTTATAGTCTACTTAACCTGTTAGGTTTAAAATAAGATATCTGAAATGTGCTGCCCCGAGAGAGGCTATAAGAAGGAGAAAATGGAGTTATTCTTTATTCACAGCCAGCTAATTGCACTGGAAAACCCCTTTACCCCCAAATACGACAGTCTCCTCCACAGTAGGGAAGAATTCATTGATCATTCTTAAGAAATTGACTGGAATGGTTGATTTGCCCATTTGCGTGGGAAAATCTGTTCTTTCTTCTCATGGAATGATTCATCCACAGTGGCCCCAGCGGGCTAGTCGTATGATTAAACCAAAAGGTTTGTGGATCTTTAATGTAGGCTGAGTACCTCCTTTTTCTAGCAGATTTATGCCATAGAAACTGAACTATTAAAATATTAGGCATGTGCTTTTTCTTGTGAAAAGACTTTTATGTTGATTTGTTAAATTTTTTAATATATTAAGATACAACAGCCAACACTAATACGTGGAAAGACATTTTGAACTGAATTCATTATCTTTTATTTGAGATTTATGTTGAAGTATTATAGTTACTTTCACATGAGTTAAAACTCAGCTGTAACAATTCATTGACTAAATATTATGATGGTAGCCAACGTTCAGTTGGAAGTGTTAATTATTCACCTCATAGTGTACTCATAAAAAAGATTTACCAACAGTCTCCGAGGAGTAGAAAGCATATTGTCTCTTGGCATATTTTACAAACATGCTTTCCACACACTCCCAGGACGAAGTCATTTTACTTCCTTTCCTGTGACACTCAGAGAGGCTGTCGATGTTCACACAGAATTGGATGTCTCATTATATGTTAAGAATGATGTGTATTTTTCTTCAACTTAATGGGCATCAGAGACTTTATTTTAGGCTGTGTAGATTAAAGAGCATCTTGATTAAGTAATTACAAAGAAATATTGTTTCACTTTATATGTATAAAAATGTATACCTGCTATGTTTTTATTTAATGGTCATTTTTCATACATTCTTATAATAAAAGACTTAAAACTTAAGAAAACGTATCTGTTTACTTATGTAAGATTATTTGTCTTATGACATTAGTATTACAGAAGGATTTCTTGTTTTAAAAAGGATAACAGTATACTTGGGATGTTTGTTACTGAATTAGGGTTTCACTGACTTATTTTGGTCGTAAAGAAAGAAGTGCAGAATTTAACAGAGCAGTAAGACAAAGAATGAAGGTAAACAAATGTCATCAAGCACAATCGCTTCAAATCTGAAATGCAGATTTATAAATCCCTCGACCACTTTGTATCAAGTACCTTTTATTCCCATATAAAATGAATTCTCATATTTGACCTTGGAAGATTTCTCGTCATTTCTTCCACCACTTTTAAATGAAAGCGCACCCCCTGGTCTCCTCTCCTCTCCTACCACATAACCTTTTCTATTAGTATTACCTAGTGAATACAGGCTTTCATCTGGGCTTCTTATAAGAGTTAGAGTAGTTGTAGAGGGGGTTTGTCACCCCTTTTAATTTGGTAATCTCTCATGCATTGTACAAGATTCTAGCATCACCTGAAAGTAGAGCCCAAGGGATGGGGCCAGGGCCTCAATTTTAGTTGTCTCACAAAAGTAATACTGAAGTTAGATCTAGGTCCATGCCAGGGACAAAGCCAAGTATTTTCTATTTAAATTTCAACAAGGCTGACAAAGACATTAAACATGGCATGAGAACATGGATAAAATGGTATTATGAATAATTCCCTTCTATCGTATTAAAAAATAATATAGTTTAAAATTAGAGACTTCAAGCCTAACATTTCTCCCAGAATTAAATTAGCCCCAACTTAACATATTGTATTACCTTGATGTGGGATTTTTTTTATTATGATATGATTATTAACAAGTAGGGAGTAAGAATGACAGTGCAAATGATCACCAGCGAGGTGTACCTCACCTCTCTGTGTTATAATTATTAGAACTAGATTCATGTTTATCCAGATTATCAATTAAAATATATTTATATTGGTTAAGTGTTTTAAAGCAGGTCTCAGAAATAATAGTTTTTACATAAAGCAGATACAGAAAAAAGTATTATAGTAGTTTTCATGTTAGTAATGGTTGAGAGAAATGCAGTTGTACAAGTACTGAACCATGGTGCACACATAAATATACTCTTCAAGCAAAAGGTATCTCATCCAATGGAGAGTAAAGTTCTAGTAGTTTTGCATTTGAAGTATGTCATTTTACTGAAAACCTAGTATATCAACATAGATTATCTTTCTTAGCAGTAAGAGTATATTTTAATAAATCCAAAGTATACTCACACGCCAAAATAAGGAATGTGTTGGTATTCATAGTTGTCTTCAGACTTGAGTGAAGCTTACGATGACTGAGTAAGGGCCTCCCCCACCTGGGGCCTGCTGTGTTTAGCTGCAGTGAATTCTCTACAGTGGAGGAAGGTGTAGAATGCGGCCACCTCCCCACCACCCAAAAGGGTCTGAACTAGAGATGACCAGTCCAGTTTCATAATTGCTCTCTAGCTTACAAAGCTAGTCACATTCCTTCAAGATCACATTTTTTTGGGGGGGGGGAAACCATCAACTTATTTTCATTTATCCATATAACTTACAACTGAAGTTGATAAATATTTTGTCTTCATGCAACCAACTCTACAGACAATACTTAATGATTAGATGATAGGAATTTAAAAAGATACCTTCAGATTGTTAAGTTTTAAATTTCTGATCTTCTAAAATTAAAAAAATGTATATTATAAGCCAATATTTTAGTAGTGAAAAATTTCAATTTAAAATCTCTTGTCTTCTTCCTCCATTTGGAGCCACACATTTTATCTTACCCTCTCATCCGATGAAGGAATATGATTGTTAGCTTCAAATGAAATTAGTACTGTACAAATTCACTGCAACCATTGTTATACTTGAAAGCCTCCAAAACTCATTTTTGCTTTAAATTTTGGTTCTTTCATGTTACCAAATGTGTGCAATAGATGCTTTTCTGGAAGCTTTGATTGGCTGTAATCCTTAGCAACTCTTCACACAGATTTTAAAAGTCGTGAATTGATTGCCATTTTTATTTCAAGATGGCAAAAAGTAGTTAATGTAGTTGTTAGGACACTGAGCAAGTGACAGCAGAGTTCCAGATGACCATCAAAGTGACACTTGAAATATTGCTCCTCCTTGACAGCCCTGGAGTTAAAGTTGGAGGCTGTGCAGCGTGCTCCACACCTCCGGTGGTTGAAAGGTAGGCGTGCAGCGTGTGTGTGTGGTCTGAGATTTTGTGGACGTGATCTGCATTTAATCTGGGGAAATTAATTCCCTAAGCTGCTGGCAGGCGGCATGTACTTGTTAATTATTCAGGTGGATGACAAATGCAGAGCAGAGGTTCTCGCAAAGACAAAGTTTGTATGATGCATGTTTAGTAACTGATAGGCCTGACATTCCGTGGTGTCTTATTCAGTGCAAATCCTAATAAGCTGCCTGGTGAGATGAACGCCTTTTCTCCTGTCCTCTGCCAAGAGAACAGATCTGAAAGAACTTCATTATGGCAATAAATCCTGTACTTCATAGTATTCTTGGTGCAAAGGTATCTTGTCCAGATGAAAAGCAACAGAAAGTCAGGATGCTGGTGTGATACTGAGTCCCAAAGCAAATACAGCTTCACATGAAGATGTGGACAGTGTCTGCTTTCTGTGTAAAGGTGATTCCAGCTTAATTTTGTTAATATAGTGTACATGAAGTAGACCTTTAAATCAGTAGTATTCCATTGACAATGCAATAGTTCCTTCTGAGTTTCCCTTCCCTCTTCCAATACCATTAGCTTTAGGAAGCTTTCATACATCAGTATGCCAGTTTGATTTATTAGAAGGGAAAGACTTCTCGCAGGAATCCTGGTATGTTTTAAAACTCTTCAACTTACCCTTCTTTCCAAACCTTTCTTTTCCCCGCCATTGCTAAGTAAATAATGCAAAGAATTGATTAGCTCAGTACTAGAAAGTACTGCTTGGCCAATTCTTAGACCTGAAGGTGTCATGACTGCAGTTAATACTTGCAGTTTACTTTCCTTTTTTCTTAAAAGTTCAGACTTGATTGAGGTAATACCCAAATCATAATTCAAGCCATTTCAGTTTGAACAAATTCAGGCCAGTCTGTGGACACTAGAGAAGCATCCTGTTCAGTGAGAACTGTGAACAGGTTTAGTGCTAAACCGTGAATCAACAGGCCAGGCTTCTCGTTCAGAGCTTTTCAGTAGTCAAAGTTGTGACCTTGGGGGAGTCATTTGTCCTCCCTGCACCTCCGTTTCTTTTCATGGGAAGTAGTACAAGAGTTGAACTAAAAATGTAATTTAAATGTCTGCAATTAAGTTATTTTTCCTCTTTCTACCCACTTTGACATTGAGAGCTTCTATCCATACTCTGGCAATCTTAAAATAAGTAGTCTACAGATGAAGAATTCTAGCAGTTTCCGCAAGTGTGTACAGCATCAGAATGTTTGGTCACCTTCCGGGATGGTCACTCCTGACTCCTGGAGTCTTGTCAGCAGAAGCTTCTCTGTGTTTAACTCTTCTGCTTCTTATCCTAGTGTTTGGTTCACTACTTAGTAATATCGCAAATGTCATTTTGGTCTTCTGGAACTCTGCTGTCACATGTGTAATGTCCCAAAGTTTACATTAGCTACTTTTCTGACAGTTTGAAATAAAAATAGTAATGCTTGTATGTAGCCTGCATCTTAATCTAGAAAATAAAGCAGTACCAATACGCTGGTATATATTCTTGTGGCCACTGTGAGTTATTTTCTTTTCTAGTTCAAGAGTAAGTCTGTAGCTTTGTTTTATTTACTCTTGAACTTCATATAACTGGAGTCATTAGTATGTATTATTTTACGTTCTATTTTCTTTTTACTCAACATTATGTTTCAGATTTGGCTATATATTTATTTATCATTGTTTGTTCGTTCTCATTGCTATTTAAGAATAGACCACAGCATATCCATTTTATTATTGGTGAATATTTGTGCTATTACTTATAGTGTAGAAATGGGTGTTGTTTATATCTCTTTGGTAACAAGTGCTCATTTGTGATGGGTGAGCACAAATGAGTACTCTTATATGTAGATGTTTGATTTGCTTAGTCACAGGGTATGCGTTTGATTACATTTTGTAGATAAAGCCAGTTTTCTAAAGTGGCCATACCAGTCATTCATGTGTGAGGATTCTAGGAACTTCATATCTTTGCCAACACACGTTTCCTGTCTTTCATTTTTAGCCATTTTGGCGAGTATACAATACATTTTGGTTTTAGTTTGTAATAGCCTAGTGACCAGTGAGGTTGCTCACACTTTCAGATGTTTATTAGACATTTATTGTTGGGTTTGTGAAGCACCTTTTCGTGTGTTTTGCCCAATTTTTAAAACTTCTTTCTTTTCATTAATTTATAGGAGTTCTTTATGTATCTCAGGTGCGAATCTCTTTATACTTCTAGGATACAAATATAATCTTACCTCCCCTACATTGTTCCACTTCACTGTTTTGTGTCTATAGATGAAAAGAAACTCTGGACTTTAATGTAGTTTCATTTATATGTTTCTTTCTATCAGAAATATTTGTGTCCCATTTAAGGAGTCTTTGTCTACTCCAGCATCATGAATATGTTTACACACGTTTTCTCTTAAAGCCCTTTAAATCTGCAATGTATTTGGAATTAACTTTTTTGGATAGCATGAGGTTGAGGTCCTCTTTAAATAATATGATACCAGTTATTGAGTGGCATTGTCTTTCTCCCACAGGACTGTAGAAAATGTTGCCTTTATCATGGAATTAGGCTGTCATATGTATAGCTCCAATAACAATTTTAATTTTGTTATTTTACAGATATTTTTTCACATTAAGTGTAGCGTTACAGAGAGTCCAATTATAAATGTTAGGTATTTAACTGATCACAAGATGACAAAGAAGATAATAACGAATCTTTATGTTGATTATCTATTCTCTAGGACAGTATTGGGTACTTTGCCTTGTGATTTATTTTAATAGCCTTTTTTTTAGGAAACCGAGGCCTAGGGAAGTCACTGAGCTAGTAAGTAGGCAAACATGATTAATAGCAAATGTCTGATTTCAAGGTCTATGTACAATCACTGTATTAAACTAATCTAAGAATGTTACCAAAGATCAAGTCTACACAATCTAACCTAAAGCTATTTAATTCTTTGAAGATACAAAGAAAATAAAACTAGTGTATCGGAATAGACTTGTCACATTTTACCTAATTTTGTATACTAAAGCTGACTTTCAGATGAGACTAAGTTAGAAATGAAGCAGTGAAACAATGTAAGTTTGTAGTGATCTTCCTTTTACCTTAAGAAAGATAGGACATGAAAACTGGTATGTGTATTAACTGAAGCTTTGAATCATTCTTTAAATTGTTTGAGACTCACGCCAGCTGTGCAGTTTGTGTGATTTATGAAGGTTCCTGAGAAGACTTTTAGGAGCTGAAATTCAGTCTATGTTCCTGAAGCCAAGACCTGCATCCATGGGGCTATGTGTGGAGAAAGAACCTCAGGGAACTTGTTCCAATTCACACAAAAGTTCTGGTAGGCAAGCTCAGGTCTAATTCAGCTCAGATCCTGAGTTTCTACCTGGGGCAAGAGAGGATTCCCCAAGGAGGGCCCCAGACAATCCCCCCACTTCTGAGTATGCAGGATGCATCGTGTGGCAGGTGTGCAAGGGGGCGTCTCTCCCATGGTCCCGCCATGACTTTGCCCAGCTTTAGCTAGGATGCAGTATTAATACTGCAACTTGCACTATGTTTTAGTTTTGTGATTCATTTTTTACTAAATTTGAGAAAATACACTCTTAAAAATCTCATGAAAGTATGGACATCCTAATACTATATTACCATCTTTGCATAATTTTACATACTTGTAGGATTCTGCTTCTATTTTGGGAGCTCAAGGAGAGGATCCATTCCATGTACTCTCACAAAGCCTAGATCCAGAACCCTTGCTTTCAAATCCTGTATTACACATAATAAATGTAGTTTGAATGTAGACAGATGCCACTAGGAAATGGTGATAGAGTTCAAATGGGTTTAATATAAAAGACACTCTTCTCTGAAAGGAAATACTCGAGATTATGTTTTTGGAGTTTTGAATTATCAATAATTTTTATTCAGATGCTTTTTTATTGAATATTTCTTTGCAAATCATTTTATTTTTATTTTTTTGAGACAGAGCCTCAAGCTGTCACCCTGGATAGAGCGCTGTGGCATCACAGCTCACAGCAACCTCCAATTCCTGGGCTCAAGCGAGTCTCTTGCCTCTGCCTCCCAAGTAGCTGGGACTACAGGCACCCGCCACAACGCCCGGCCATTTTTTGGTTGTAGCCGTCATTGTTTGGCGG